>JAUMHA010344349.1:0-22136 GCA_032359765.1 Saxidomus gigantea | reverse complement strand
ATAACAACAATTACTGTTTGTGAAAAAAAGTTCATAAAATATTTCAAAACGGCTATTCATTCATTCATTCATTCATTTCCTAAATCATTTATGGACTATCATAACTGCAATCTTATTAATAATACGAATACTCGATTTCAAAGTTTCACAACGTACAGTTTTTTATGCAACGCTTTCTCAAGTCGCTGTTTATAAAATGAAAAGAAAAAAAAAACACGATAAAGAAAAGAAGACATGAAAAGAAAACAAAACAAAACAAACATGACTTTGTAATTTACATGATGAGTAAGCATACCTTTGTTGTTACAATTTATTGCACTTCAGCAGAATAGAAAGCCAAAAGATATCCAATCTTCAATGTCCACTTCAGCATTATCATTCAGTCAAAACGAAAATCAACACACGTCTTAATAAAACGAAAGGTTCCGAAGTATATGATATATATTTATAGAATAGTAAACGGTATAAACAATGAATAATAACTATTTTATGAAAATACTAGTCTTTATATTGCTTAATCATACATTTTTTCACCGATCAGTCACGTGTTTGTTTATTCCAACAGTCATAAAGGTTATTACATCGTTAGAAAATATTCCTCGATATTTCTACAGTAATAAATGTCTGTTACTCACTTTGTAGGAGTTTTAACTTCAATCGAGGCTGCCTTTTATGTAACCACAACTATATCATTAGCCATTAAAGCACTATCAAATCGCTGTTCAGACTCTATTCAACTTTCTATTAATATATCACTACTGTTATACCCCGGAGAGTGACAACTTTAACAAAAAAAGTAAAAGTCTAAAAACAAATTTCCACTCTTGTCATTCATAAAATGTAAATAAGAAAATTGATTGAATAATTATAAACCACAAGGAGAAGATACCTTTCGCGTAGTCCTCCACTTTAAGTTTAAAGTTTAAAAAGTTAACACCGACGACTCAATGAAAAACTCTAAAAATATCAAAACCCAAACTTGATGTGCAAAAATTAAATCTATTCATTGCCAAAAAAGAACTTCTATGGCCGGTCACACCTCGCATAGCTCCGTATCAGACCTTAAACAAAACCTTAATCCATTATTATTTCGCTCTGCTGGAGCCGAAAACACGATTTTCTTGCCCTGAGTTGTCAGTGAATCAACACTATGTCTTGCTAATCAACTGGAAATTGGACGGGCTTAAAGCCCAATAAATGCATTTACTACATTATAATATTCTATATTACATGTTCAGCGAAACGAAATATGTTAATTTCCTCAACTATTTCAGTGTTGACGGATACACTGCTCTATACTGATTAGAACAGAAAAATGCTAATAAGTACGTCCGCATATAAACAATGCATGGAGACTTCACGCAGAGTTTGGTGACAAATTCGCCACTTATTTTGCTGATTGATTCTTCGGGCCCACTTGAAGTGCATTTTTCAGTCACCGCTTACATCTTGTGGTTTACCTGTGCAACACGTACATTAATTCATCCTCATCTAAAACAATATTCCCTACATTCTCTGTCGCAATCTCGCTCGAACGTTAATTGCTAGCCATCTTTTATGTCACACAATTAAAACAGTTTGAACTACATTATTTTGCATAATTTCATCTTGCAGTTTTGCTAAAATATGCGTCTTAGCGTAACCAAAACAATACATGTCAAAGGCCGTTATACTTGTATTAACTGATAGAAAATTAAAGGTTTATAAAGGCTCAATAATATGGCCATATATGATACGATTTCTTTTACAGAAGGTCGATTCTTCTCAGTACTGGAATACAACAAAACTGGCTGTCCAGTGCGGGTGGGTGTCTATTTCGGATAACTGCTAACAAAGTTCAAAGTGCACAGTCAATCAAGCAAAGCTCACCAAACAAATTTTCTTAAACCGCTGCATGTACTAGAATATTAACACTGCCAAACTAAGTGTCAATGTAGCAAGACATTTACCGACGTGCCCCGGCTTTGTGGGCTCTATTTTTACGGTATGTTAAAAAAGACACAGGGTAAAATGCAAATATACATGTACTTCTTTTCATAGAAAGTTTTCTGCGTCCTGTTATCATATTTTCAGACACACTTAAGTCAGTCTGTGATTATCTCCCATTTACATGAAAGCAACAAGTGTTTGTATCCGCCTCCGTGTTCGAGTGAATAGAGTCGCTTACTTGGAAATTGAAGTCACTGCAACCTCTCATAGATGGAGGCATGAACTCGAGCTCTGTTATCGGTCATGCCTCTTTATGTGAGAGTTATGAAAAAGTTGGCAGTTTCTTACTGGGTATAATGTATCTAGTATTGGTTCTTCCCAGGAATGATGGTTAGGTAAGCTACCCAACTGTAAAAGTGGCCACAACGATTGAGACGGGCGTTAAAGTCACACGACTACAAGAAGTATTTGTTTTGTTTTGTTTTTATTCTTAACTTTTAACGTTGTTTTTTTTCAAAGTATTTAAGTTTAAAGCAGGCAGTCGTTTAAATAAAAGTAAAAGTAATCTTTCGTTCTTTAATTGAATGCTAGTTTACCAAATTGAACAGAGAATGAATACTAATGAAATAGTTCGGCACGGCGAGGGTTGGACTCACACACTATCGGTTGATCTGAGCGAGCTTGATAACCACTGCACAGCGTGGTCCGGGATACAGGTGATAGGTGTGACAGTTGTCGTGGCATCAAGAGGTTTGCAAACATTTACAAAGACAAAAGCAGTGCAAAGTTTTAACCATAATACAATACAATGTGCTTACACAATCAAACGTTGTTTTATAAAACATAAAACATCTTGCGGGTAGAGACCGTATCGTATATTTTCTCTTCTGTCGCACTAGTTTCATGCATTGGTATTAAATATTTAGACTGATTTACTTCTGGACTCATGTATCCATATCCCTTAGGCAACACTTATCTGGAATATCAGACTTCTCTTGCACTGCTTGGTAAACACTCCGTCTTGATTATTTCCAATCGCTTTCTCCCAATGAGAACCGATTTTCATAGAAACTTTTCAATATGTTCTCTATCACCGGAAACTCTCTGTGCTTAATGCCAGTGATGACATCAATATTATAAACACGTCATGGGTGTGATGGAATAAAATCACGTACATCGGCGCCTGACCAAATTTTGTTTTGGAAATCGAAAGGCAGCTTGCATTCAGTAGACGACTTTTGCGATACGAGCCAAACTTATTTCCTACATGTGTACTTGTTTTGCCGAGAAGAGACCGATTTTAACACGGCTTTGCTTGCACGAGGCAGGACTGTTTTGACAATATGAGCCCGATGCATGACGTTGCTTTGACGATATGAGTCCGATGCATGGCGTTGCTTTGACGATATGAAGCCGATGCATGGCGTTGCATTGACGATATGAACCCGATGCATGACGTTTCTTTACCGATATGAGACAAATTCCAATTACGAATTTACGTTGACATCGCGATATGAGTCCGAATTATGACTGTGTTTCGGCTATGATTATGAGAAATATTCATGACTACGTGGGCGATATGAGCCTGATTCATGACTTCATTTTCGTAACATGAGCAAAATTCATGCATGCGTTGGCGACTTCAGTCTGATTCGTGACTTTGCTTTAGCGACGTGAGCCGGCCGGTTTATGTCAAACCATTGGCGATGTGTGCCTGATTCGAGACTTTGTTTTGACGGTGTGTGGTTGTGGCGGTGTGTGCCTGATTCTAGATTTTTCTTTGTTGTTGTGAGCCCTATTTGTGATTTGATAAGCATGATTCGATCCTTTGCTTTGGATATGCGTCCAATTCTTGGCTAAATGCGCGGGCGATAGGGGTTAGGTTCACGACTTTTATCAGTATAATAATAATATGAACCGTGAAATAATTACCTAATCTAGACTGGTGTTTTCTTACAAACTCCACCAGTGTCAAAAATGACAGAATTGATTTTTTTCCCGCAGCTTTAAATTTTATGTAGAAAATGTCCATAACAAGTCCTATTAAAAAGTAGTGTATCAAGGAAGTGTTATCCTAGGTGGTTAGTAATACTGACTTCTAGGTATTCATCAACTCAAACTATTAGTAACCACTTTTCTTTGATCTATGAATGACGTTGCGTTACAAATAAGATATGACAAAAATTGGCTTTTTTAAAACTATTAAGTCATTGTATGATCATTTCGCCAAAGCTAAACCTACGCTTTTTTCATACGTTTAATCTAATGAGCCGTGCTATCACCCTGAACAGAGAGTGTTATGTGCAAAATATACCCAGCAATCGGTCTTTACTGTAACGACCGTCAGTCGAACCATGAGATGGAAAATTTGACTCTTCGAGTTCTTTGCTGCATGATGCAAGGAAGTGGTGCGTCCCTATGGCCTGTTGCACTCTTGACCAAGCTCATACATGCAACACTCATAAGTACTGAAGAGATGACTGTGGCATATTTCGTCAAATAGAAACATCTTCAGACTGCACAGGAATATATGTACAATCAAACATGTGTTAAAGACCACCTCCGAATAGAGACCACCCTGCGAATGAAGACCAGGAGGGAGATCACCGTGCACTATTCATATATAGAAGACACACCTGTGTATAAAGACCATCTGCAAACAAAGACCACGTTTGTAGCTTCCCAACAGTGGTCTTTGTTCACAGGTTTGACTGTATGCTGCAAAATAGCATCCTCGAAATGAAAAGAAAGCTTCCGTCAAAGATTTAATGGTACCCGGCCAACAAAAGGGTGTAAGTTCTATATAATAGTGCTATCAAAATATGATATGAAACAACGATGCTTTTTGGGACCATGTAAGTTTGATATCACCTGGAGGCCTATTTTTCTACTGAAATAAATGCATAAATAAGTGATATGGAATATCTTTATCGACTAAATGCATTTTCTATTATACTTGAACAGAAATCCAGTTATTACGGTCTAGCATTTATCATTTTGCCATCGGAAAAGTAATCTCTTCATATTATTTTGGGTATGTTATTTTACAAATCCTGTTCAAAAAAAAAATCTCGTTCAGATGCTACCCATACTTCCCCCACCCACCTCCCGCTTCTCCCATTTGTTGGTCCGATTTTTTTAAATATGTACTTCGTTAGTTATTTAAGATAAAACAATCAGAACACATACACCATGAAAGTTATCCTAATTGTTTAAAAGCAAAGTGGAAACGCATGATTTATCAAGATGGGTTGTGTTTGCTGTAGATATTACTATATATAGAATAACATGTTAAAAGTTGGAAAAAAAACATGTCGTCTGGAATGTTGATATCATAAAAAATTATGACGTCAGCATAATCCAGAATAATTACAGTAAGATGAGCTTGAACTCGTTGACAAATAGACAATTTTGTGTATTTGTCGTCTAAAACGAAATTTTATTACCCATAATTGATAATTTTCATAAAATCTAATTCACCATCCGGGAAGTATTGAGGCGGTGACGATAAATTCTGATAAAATCAGTTGATGCGACTGATTGATATCTTTATGTCCGATAATTAAAATATTCATCATAAATGTGTGTCCTTAGATTTATCTAACGCTAATAAAAAAATATCTATTCACAAAAAAGGTGACATCTACGTTTTCGTTGTTGTTATTCTTGTTGTGGTTGAACTTTCTTTATTGTAAAGGTGTGGATAATTCAAATTTACTGATTCTCTGAAAATATTTTAGAATATTTCTGTAGATCATGATCTACACTGCCAGTGAATTGTCATTGAACCTTCCTTTTTAACAAAATAGTTAATAGTAAATAGTGTCCACTTTTATTTTAAGACAAGCAAGTCCGTTTTACACTGTTTGTTAGATGTGCTTATGGTCCACCATCCTTATTCAAGGTATATTCAGTGCGACCTGGTCCGTTTTACATAGTAAGCAGGGTAAAAGTAACAGTTCAGAACAGATAAGAACAGAACAGAACAGAACAGAAATGTTTTTTACAGATCAGACTTGAACATTAACAGTTCCACGTCTTTCATATTTACATGAATGCGCTTAAACAAACACAGTGATAGTGACAAAATATTACAAACATATAAAATATAGCAAAAGAATATGATCAATATTATTACACACAAAAAGTCATATCATAATAATTATGAAAGAGAACATAGTGTACAGTGACTATATAAAATGACATACACTAGCACTGTGTATACACAGGACTTAGTTTGACAAATTCGGAACACCTTTGGCAATAAAAAAATCATGTAACTGTCATGACCTAATTATTCAGTGACATAACGGGCGTGTCTTAAAACGGTCAGTGTCAAACCGGCCACATGGACATATTGAACAATTAAACAAATGGGTTGACACTTAAAAACACTCGATCTGTTTAGGACATGTCAAACCTGAAAGCAAAGTTCGGATAGATAACAATAAGTCGGGAATCATTTAAAACCTAATGGGACAGTTTTCAAATATATTTATCTTCTTAATTAACATTAGAATTTACTCAAATGCGGCCACATGTTGCATTACCAGAAGGGTTGCCGAGTTTCTAAAATGAAGGGCTTACTGACCTAGACAGAACTTTAATGTAGAGAATTCAAAAATTCAAATTTTTACAGATGTCACAAGACAATATTGGTATGAGATAAGTTTCATAGGTATTTTCGTGTTCATGTTATAACCTACGAAGACAATACTTTGAGCGCGTGCTCATCCAATCAAAGTGCTGAAAAGAGTTTGACCAAATACACCGCTGCCGGTAACAGCATGAATGCTAGGTCAGCAGTAAGTGCCAAGATGCGATACCTAATCGTTTAGTCAGTGGTATAAAAACTTTAATGACAGTATACCTTGAGAGATCGACAATTATACACAATCACTTATGAAAATTATTAAAGCGCTAACAAATAGTTTAACATGAGTCAAATGAGTCTCTTGATATGCACCGAACACCTGGACGGAACGGGTTGTTTCCTCCACTGTAAGTGATAAGTAAGGATAAATCAGAATTATATTTTTTCGTTTTTCAAGTTCATCTGTTTCCCATGGTGTCATGACAGATTTTGTAACGTCAGCATGACAATGCGTAGGTTCAGCCTTCCTGATTAATGTTTTTTTATAGTTACATGGCGTACTATTTCATATATCAACCGATTAGCACTTTCCGACTCATATATTTCCTTTCTTGTTCTAAAATTGTAGAAAGCTCTTACAAATCTATTGCTCATCAATTTTGCAATAATCATGCCCCTACTTGAATAAATTAGTTAACAACTGACTGCACCCTTTGGCTTATATGTTGTTTAATTCTTTTCTAGTACAAGAATAAAGTCATCATAAATAACGAAACTCTGACAAAAAAGTACAAATTATATACGTCAAAATAACGATTGTAAAATCACTTTGTAATGTTGTTTTTTGTAAGTTTGCAATTAATCAACTCGCTGAGGCACCACCCTAAATGCCCAAAATTTCTTTCTCTATTTTTTTTAAAACAGAAAATGTTTTTTGAACACAACACTTAGATTTCTGAGAAAAAAACTTTGTCAGAAAACTTGAATCTAAGATATCCAACAGTTTTCATTATTTCGTTTTTACGTTTTTTTAGTTACATTTACTGACATTTTGATCCACATTTTATAATTTTATAAAAAAAATGACCATTCAAGATTTATAACAATTACATAGTATTAAATTGATAGCACGTGTATACATACATGCTAGTGATTTGAGAGAAAAATGTTCTTCATTTTTGTAGGTTTAGTTGTTTCGTAAATTTTCTTTCTTTACGTGTTTGTCTTTTGGAGTGAGAATATGAGCTTTTCATACAAGAATAGAAAAGTCAATGTTTTAGATTTTTGAAACATAGGGGCTCATGTTCATCTATCTCGTCTTGTAAACTAGTCAAAACTGTTTTGAATAAATTGTCGTCAGATAAAGATCTACGATAACAACTATTGAATATAATTTAATTCAAAGAAATAGACTTGCCCAAATTGGAAGTCAGACGATCCTATTGTAAAAAGCTAGGTGAAAAGGGGTTCAACACACTAAAGACGCCAACTAAGTTGGGATACAATTGAGTTTTAAACCAGCAATCGCCGCTTAGATAACTTAGTTGTGTGAATAAGTTGAAATTAGCAAGAGGACATAAATTACCCCAAGTCGCTCATCTGATAAAGCAGTGTGTTGTTTGTTTTCTGCGACAAGATGTCGTTTCTGCAAATAAGAAAAGTAAGTCTCACCCAACAATATCATGATTGAATGCATCAGATTAAAAAGTATCTAAATAAGTTCGGTGATTTCAGCACTTTTGTTCATATCAAAGATTTTTTTAATTTAAGTATCATCGCCCCTAAAGAAAGGGAGCTTAATCATCGAGCAATTTGCAGACCGCTAATGACGCTAACATTACATTGATAGGTTCGAGAACAAAAGACGTTTGAAAACAGTGGCCACTGTGTGCAGTGAACGTGAGCCATTCCTGGCAATACATGGATTCTACAAAGCAAGTATGGTAACATTCTATTCATTTGAGAAAAGAAAAAGTTTCAAGTGTTCTATCTGTTTTAGTAAATGTGGCTCCTGTTTGAAGTTGGTCGGAGTAATTTACTTATTTTTGAAAAAGTGAAAGCAAGAAGAAATTGTAGAAATGGGTGGTTGGGTCTGGAAAATAAACAAGTGTACTGACATCTCATTTAGAGACTTAGGCTGAGATGAGCTAAAAGATGTTTTGGTTCCATTTTTACAGTGTTGTAACCTAACACTCAAGATTCGCGTGTGCATGCTGTATGCAAAGACACAATTATATATATCAAGTGACATTTCATTAGCAACTGAAGAAAACACTTTTTTTGGATTTCGTGTTTTCTTGAAAGACAATTATTCCAGATAGAATAAAGTTTGTAAACGGATCAATTTTCCAGGTAACAAAACACTGAGTAACCGCTGACTAAACAGCGAAAATCTGTTAAAAAATCTCAGAGTCATTGTAATTAAATTGAAATCGATACACTTGATGAGACAGGAGAACGTAAATAACGATGCCAAGACTGCCTGTTTAGTCAGTAGAATGGCTCTAATGAATACGAATAGGTGTGTGTCATGCAGATTTTGTCATTTAGACAATTTCAGGAGGCTTACATGATAATGCCGCGAGAATCCGCGAGAATTTCTGTGAGAAACAGTTGACATAATTGACGAAACGTAGACTGTTTCCTGACACAGACAAAGCCGAAATTGTTTTGTATTTTAGATGTAAAGATTTCTAAATGCTTACTCTTTAGATACGATGATTTTAAAGTATTTGATTATTATTTGATTGTTTCTTTGTTACTTTTATTATCGCATTGATTAAAGGTCTTGATTGATACAGCGGAAATGCCTGACTTCAGCATTTACGAGTCCTTTGCTGTTTTAAATTACTTTGTAGCAGTCGGAATAATTTCTCGATGCATTTTGCTCTCGTAGAAGGAAGAGGCTAAACGCAGTCACTGTGCTTCAAATTAGGGGTTGCTTTTGATCTTTCTACTAAGCCAGTTATGTAATATTCGTTATTAACCTCTAAAATGTCACTTGACTCCTGTTCTCACCCTGTCCATGACAACATATATCTGTTTCCGTTCGTGGCCAACAACTGTATCCTAATTTTGTTAACCTTTCGTAAGTTAAAAGTTCCTCCATATTCGATTGCTATAAAAGGAAAGCAGAAGTTCTTCTGCTTGAATAAAGACATACAGAATGCCGTATCTGTAGCGGACATAGGTTTTTACTATCGTGAAAACCAAGATATTTCGTATGTAGAACATTCAGGTCCGACACAAGACAAAGATATATATGCAGTGTATTGCAGACATTTTCTTTACAGGTATACAGAACAAAAACAACTCTGTGCAATCATGTAATAGAAATGGAAATTCAAAGTAGGACAGACAATTGCAGCGGTTGACAAATAACAGCAAAAAGTTTGAGAAAAAGCAAAATAAAACAAAATATGGTAAATGCCACACATTTGTGGTTACCTAAATGGTAACAGCCGGTGTTTGTACCTGTTGATTTTATATTTATTATCTTTAATGGGTTACAATCGTAAAATGAAAAACTGGCCATGTTAAAATTGGGTCTGATTGTGACTTGAGTGACATTTATGCTTTCTTTGTTGACCATAAAAGTAAGTGCTACCTTTTAAAATGAGGGAAGAAATACTTTACAAATTTATGAAATGTCTTTATATTTATTCTGTTGAATGTAGATCAAAAACGTTTACATTAAACTCCATATATAACCAACTCTACGGGGCAATTTCAATATGTTCCTTAAACGGAGTCTGTTATATCCATATCACAATTTTTGAAAATTGAATAAAGAAGAAAAATAATAGGACCCAGAATGGTGTTCCTAATATCCGGAATTTCGCTATATCCAGTATCGTTATATACGAAGTTGACTATATGCATGTGATTCAGATACTAGCTTACGGTTCGTGAATATATAAATATGCACAAGAATAACTATATAGAATTTGTAATTCAGGATAAAAGCCCCTTACCCAAAAGCCCCACGTTTAAAACTTATATCTGGACAACATTCCTTTAGTGAATTGGACAAAATGGACAAAGGTTCCGTTCTTAAAAAAGCTCTACGATTAAAATTTAGAATTTGGGCACAATCCTCCCGGTGAAATTGGCAATGTGGACAAAAAGTCCTTTCCCAAAAGCTCCACAGTTTGAATAAAACTTGGACAAATTCCTTTTCTGAATTTGATAAAAATGAACAAAAGCCCCTTACCTAAACATCCCCACGGTTTAAACTACCAAACTGAACAAAATCCCCTTCGAGAATTTGACGAAGGGGACAAAAGCCCCTCCATGATTTTGAAACATAGGACAAAATGGTATCGTGTATTTGAAGAACGAAGATGAAAAATTGGTAACGGTGAGATTAATCAGGTCGGACAGAAAAAAGTTGATCTTAATTAAAACCTTACAGCCGTTCCATAACGATCATGTCAACTTGCTCGGTTAGACCCTTCCCTATAAGGCACTGACTCGCGAAATGTTTTGAACTGTCCAAATAGCGATGGTGTATCAAGCATATTTCTCAATTTGAATAAAGAAAAATAATAAATATATCAATGGTGCAAATCAACTGTTTTATATTTTTCATAAAGAAATATTTTATCGTAATGAAATCATTATTATCTGTGAAAAACCGTGTGAACGAGTTGTTATAAAATGTGTTTCGGCAGTTAACGCTGTATCATACGTTAGATTGGTTCCGGAACCTGACTTTTAACAACTGGAGAAATATACACGGTACCCGTCCGTTCCTTTCATATGTCTCATCGTATAAGTCGTTGACCTTCTTCTTGTTCCTGTTCAAGTTCAATAATTATTTGTGTTAATACAGTAATAACGCCAGCCTCCGTATTTGTGACGTCATACGAAGGCCCTGACGTACATGTCTAAAAACGGTTGCAATAGTTTCAACATTTCCTGAAAAAAGAGGTCTAATTCTCTTTTGTAATTTATAAAAACATACAATTACTTGTTGGGTAAAAAAGAGAAAAATTTGCAGCCACCACTTTTGTGTTTTCGTTGATATATACCCTTGTAGCAAAAATTAGTTTTACATGTAAACTAATTAATTACCCCCTGCCCCCTCCTTTTATTTTACTTACAGGTTATTGAAAGTTTTATTTCTTAATGGAAAGTACTTTAGCCACAGGGATATTACTTTAATATGTATCGTTTCTAAACATTAAAAATAACTTGGACCTCTAAATTAAGTAATCAAACTTAAATTGTGGAATAATTATTACGGTGACTGAATGTTTAAGTTTCGCGTAAAATATGTTTAATACAGAATCCACGTAAATTTGAATAAATTCTATGTTCAAATGTACATGTATGTAGAATAGAAAGAAAATATGCATGAACTGACTGGTTTACATGTATGGTCAGGTGTTATAAATTATCTTTGCAAGTGATATGCAAATAGGTCTCTTTCACCGTTGTATTTTTATCGTCATTGTTTTCCATTCATTTAGACTGTGTATAGTCATGGCTACCTCTGGGATTTCTCCCCGGGTGAACTTGCCAAAACTTCTGACAGGCGCAGGTTGAAAAGACAGTTACAGATACAAGGTATTCCGGGTACTAGACCCTAGCTGTTTTAGGAATAGAGCCCTTGGTTCTTTTACTCGCCCTGTGTATAGCACCGATACAAGCGAGACTACGTCTTAGTTTCTAACAAGTTCGTCGCTAGATGGGTGGTAAACACTGAAAAGCGTTTCTGAAATTTCTAGTGCCCCGGCCGGGATTCGAACCAATAGTCTCCGGATTGACAGCCCAAACCTTTAACCTTAATTGTTCTGGTGCGTCCTTTTTAACCCAAGTACACAGTGCATTGGTGCTGAATTTGTCTGATAATTTGTGTTCAACATGTTGCACATTTTGGTATATTGTTGATAATGATTTGAAGATGTACCCGACAATAACCCTTTGTAATTTTTTTAAAATGCAAGAGTATCCCTTAGTTTAATTCGAAACATTGCAGAGTTTGATGTATGGTCTTACCTCACCAAGACAACATGATGCAACCATCCTTTGTCGGTTAAATGCGCGTCATGGAAAGATAGCTCAAATTAGCAAAAAAAAATTTGTTGCATTTTCCGGCTTTTAGTTTGAAATCTCTTCCCTGCATTTCATTAAAGATGAAACAGTCGTGAAACTCAGCTCTCTATTACAAACTTCAAAGTGTCGTCTGTTTCAAACGCAACGCCAGATTTCATGATGGTTTTGAATCCCGCCAACAACACACGCACTTGTCTATAATTTACTTTTGAATAAAACAAATTAAGACCGCAGAAATGTATACAGATACACTTGATAATGAATTAGAAATTGATTAAGCGAGTCGTCTCACATATTTCATTATGATGAAAAATAATTTGCTCACATTAGTGTCTGATTTATATACTTACAGACAAATTTATCTTACATCAATTATGCTTTACACTAACAGGACGAAAATATTACATTAAATACGTAGATGAAAATAGGCCCAATACACAAACCAGGTGCATTGAATTAATCAAACACACTGACGCGTAAGTGCAGACTAGACTATGTAATATTTCTATCAATTATATTCTAGTTTACAATATAAAGACTGTATTTGTCCTGACAGTAGCCAGTGCTAAGTTGGGTAAATGGCTTAAAGAACAAGCAAATTCCGTGGTCTACTCCCTTTATGAGCATAATGCATTTTCTAAAGTTGATTACCTAAAAATTGCCAAACATAATCAATTTCTGACGAGTCTCATTTTTTTAAAGGCAGTTTTGAAAAACGGGCCTCAACTCTGAGGGAGGCAGGGGGTCACTTTTCTGTAACAGTCATAAAGAACTTAATAGGTGTATGTTCAATTAAATCAGCACTACTTCTATCAGAAAACAAGAATGCTTAAGTTTCTCTATAGAATACAAGTTAAATTTGAGAAGTGCTAATATCTCCTAATGTCAATACATTGCAACACATAGTTTCCATAGACAGTAGCTAAAGAAGAGCAGACGGCACTAAAGTAGTCAATGTGTAAGAATGACAATAACGCTATGCAACAAACAGCCGAAGTCAAGTACCGTATAATGAAAGACAACTAGAAGCAAGTGGAACCCTGCACGCACATATTAACGTTATTTTACCCTTCAAACTTTCCATGTATGGTTATGGTCAAGGACAATGCTTAAAACACAGTAAATGCTTTGAAAACGTGTAAACGATTAGTTATGCCGAGTTATTTCTCTCATTGAAAGACATAATTTGAAATATATCAAACAGAAAAGGGTGTGTTCTCAATTTTGACTAGGATAGTAAAAAAAGATTTGAATTGGTTTTCTCTCGAGTCAATAAAAATAAAATCGCAATACAGTTTCAAATTCGTTTGTTATAACATTGGCAATCTTCTTTCTTTAAGTAGTATAAATCAGTGATTAATATCTTTCTTAAACTGCGATGGCCATTTAAAAGGGTAATATCACTTTAACAAAACAAAAACACAAAACTGTAAGATAAATAACCAATAAAGGCATTTGTCTAACAACGTTTTATCTTTGTTTTATTCGATAGATGAATTCTAGCCAACGGTATATGCCCATTCCTTATTCAAAACTGATTTAAAAACTTACAAAATAAATAACACGCATTATATGATATACGACACATATTATATTTAGTATTTGACACACATGCAAAATATATGACACACACTTCACGTTTCAAAATATACGACATTCGTTCATGTACTTAACTTTCTGTCCTTGAGACATTGCAAAATGAGAGTTTGAAAAGGTCAAACCAAAAATTGGATTCTGAAGTAACAGTATAAGCATAAACCTAATCTTTGTGTACAATTTATGTTCTTGCGAACAAATTACATATGCTAATAATGACATATTTATAGCCTGTCACGATGAAAGGTAAAAATCAGACAAAAATAGTTGTATCTCTGAAAGCGGGGCAAATTTCGGAGTTTTCCATCAAATATTCAAAATATCGCTGTAATTCCAAAGATCGTGTCTTGTACAAAAGTTGATACTTTCAAAATGTTTGCACCTAAATAACCATGCATCCGTGCCAGGAAAAAGGTCTTTCTATTATCAATTTCTCTGCGAGACACCTATAGCCTAATGCATTCTCCTGTGTGATCGTGTCCTGTATATAGTTGACTTTAGATACTGAGAGACTAAATATAAAACACCGACACGAGCATGAATCTATTTAAGTAAAAACTGTATTAATTTTCTAATTAATTCAATTTCATCTATTTAAACTGATACGTACAACAGCTGCTGTAGAGAAAGAAGATTTATTGCCTTAGTGTAATTCACATACATATTGGTTCGTATGCATAATACATGATTTACAGCATTTGATTAATCATTGTTTTATATGACAGTTTCCAGTTTATATGCTGTCAATTTTCATACCAAAATGACAATAATCGATCAGTTAGGGTATAATATATGTGCCAAGGATAAATTTACATAATATATCGTTTGTTTGTCGAATATTTAAATGTAATACATATTTTAATTATAATAATATACTGAAATCGCCCATACATTTAAGTAAGAACAAAAAAACAACGGTAACATAAAAAAGACGGAAGACTTCTATATGGAACAGTTTTGGTGCAAAAATTACATTGAGTCCTCTGACACCCCATCTTGCATTGTTACGTGTGTATTTGTCCATCTGATATTACATGTTTCTTTTTTGTATGTTCTATGCTTACAATTGGAGAAATGATACGTCTATGACCAATATTATACTAAAATTAATTGCTACAGAAAAATGACATCAGACATCGTAAAATTTCTTTTATTTCTGAAACTAAACAAGTTTGCTTGTTTTTAACTACCTTAATCAATTGCCGTTAACACATACTAAACACAAACTTAATATATAAAAGATGGTGTATAAAACTAATGGGAGTAGTTTGAGAAAAGCGATCCTCTTTTTTTTCATGCATATAAAATGCTCAACATGGACTTCTTTTGTGTTTCTTTAAGATGTGCCTGCACGTTCGTGTAATAGGTTGCTAGACACCACATGAATTACAACTTATTCTACTTCTTGTTGTTTTTGTTGTTATTTTTCTTTAAGTTGCTTTCAATAGCGCGTCTGTACCAAAAACGTAATTGCTTTCAGTTAGCGAGGGTGAAAAAAAAGTTGGAAAAGAGAATTTCTTGACCAATAAATGCGCAACTGCTCATCTGTTCTCCATCAATCATACTTATTGTGCCTAAAATTATCCTACACTTTCATATTCTAGAGTGAAGCCATGCTTTAAGATAAAATTGTTAAAATAAATTTGAGCTCTGAACAAATATAATGCACAGCAACACTTAGAATGATCGATCAATTATATGTCTGATGTATTTATGAACGTTTAAAAACAACTATTTTACATTAAGGATCAAAGATGTTAAATAGGTAAGTATAAATCGTGTTATTTTCTAACCAGTCTTAAAAGACAATGCTATAATAGAGTTCAAAGACTCGTACATATACATCTCTACTCATATACGCCATCGAGATGACCTATTACATTGCTGAAGGAAAATTTTTGTCTTTACGATAAATCAAGCTGGTTACCCGCTTACACATGTTTCAGTCTGATCATGATCTGCATTGTTCGGTAACCAGACAGTGAATTTTATTTTCGATCCCCTTAAAGCTTAAAGATACCGAATTAGAAAGGACAAACCGTCCTTTAATTTAATATGTAAATGGTAAGGTAACCCACAGCTGTAGTATCTGAACGAGCAGCTTATATAATAACTTACAACAAACCGGGTGTGTTTTTAATTTTCAATGATGTTTATTTACTAATATTCACTCCTTTTTTTCCAAAAGACCTCGGTGTTCAGGCCGAGATTCTTAAATTTCTTTAACAAAATATCGTTTCTTGTGAATTTAAAATATCAACAATGTTCCTGTATTTATCGATTGTATCAACAAACGGTTTTCTAGACATTTCAAGTAGAAGAAAACAGACAAATAATTAATGCAGATTATAAATGACAGTAACACAAGTATACATTTCTGAAAGACAATGAGCAACTTCTGATGAAAAATACTCACAGTTTTTTCAAATGTCAACTGCGTTGTTTGTTTCCGAAATTTGCGAAAGAATGTATCACTCCGATTGAAGCGATTCGAAAAATGAGTATATAACTTTGTCAACAAGTAAGTGTATATAAAACATTGAAATGAATGGGTTATTGCTATAATGATGTTTGATTGAAGGGTGTCGCGGTTTATAGCTGGTATCATCAGCTACCATTTGTACCTAACAATTTTATGGTCCAAACAAGGAGAATTTATTCTTTTCCATATTACAAAAAAAAAATCAAGTGTTACATTTATATGTATGTTGAACCTTTATTAAATGTTTTATAATATATATTTTTTCAGCCATAGGACGAGTTGTTTAACATTTAAATTAAGTCGGGTACGCCATGATAACTCCTCCTTTTCGCTATCGAAATAGCGGCGACTTGTAAGAAAAAAGAGATCATTAAAATTACTAACCTTATGTTGCAATTATATTTCTAAAGGAGATAAGCTTGTTACTGCTACTGAAACTTAATAGCTGTAATAATGTATTTAGAATCGCCTTTGAAAATAGATTATCATAATCAAGCAGTTGGTTTAAATCACGTGCAGTTGGGAATTACATAAGAGTTATGGTACATGCCGACATATTCATCAAAGGTAGACATAAGCAAGTAAATTTTAGTAATTGCTTCGTTATTTTGGGTTCCTACTAAAAAGGCTTAGAGGAAACAAGGCATTTTTCGAATATTTAGAAAAAAATCTTACATAATTTAGGAACTACTTTCCCTAAGTTTAAGTGCAGACAGCAAGAATCCATACCTGTTAATCCATATTAATTACATTTCGTGCAAAGTAACGTTAAACCAAATTTACGAGCACCGGTATTTACACAAAAGAGGAAGTGGGTCGCACGTGAGCGTTAAAGAAAACTAGGTCAAAACACAAGCTTGTCAGCAGCTAAACGAATCATAGCTTTAAAAAGTTGCTTAATTCGCAATTTCTTTAAAGTAATCAAGACAGCAGGTCAACTTCTGGGAATGACATTAAGCTTTCAAGAAGTGAGAGAAAAAAAAAATGTTGGCAAGATTTAAAAACACTGCTTTTCCTTCACACAAAACATCCTGAAAAAATAAAATCTAATGCAAGTGGTAACCACACGGCATTTGAAAAGGTTCTGTTTTAACGGTCAATTGCCAAACTTGAAAAGGTTGCAATTTTAAACAATACGCCACTTGCTGTACTGATGCAAATTTATAACGAAAATGTAAATGTAACAAGTCAGCAGTATAGCGGCAGTTCCTGCTTGTCCGTGATATAAAGTTATTACGTTATACGCCCCTGAGGGCATCATCAAATATAGCGGCGAGTTTCTTTTTTGCACATAGTCAATCACCAAAGCTTCTTTCCTCCGAGCATTGAACTATATCTACCAAAGCCTAAACTACTGGAGATCACTAACATCGATTTGGAGCTAGGAGGCGATGGACGACATGCACTGGCTACATGACGACACGGAAGACCCCAAAGCAATCAGTGGAATGCATTCGAACGCAGGTCTCTTCAATCAGAAAACAGAATAAGGAAATATCCTGTATTAAAAGGACATCCCAATCTGCTGCATTCAAGAGACTCGCCCTACGACAGTGCATCCGTTGCGACATGTTAGAAATGTTAAATACATGTTAAAATGGGGAATGTTTATACTGATAAGAAACATTATTGGTATTTTGGTGCAATACAAACAAGTACACGAATGGATGACTCCGAATATCAGGTTTTGAGCGTTAGACTGAGCGACGACCTCATATTTTCAACCTAATCTCCCCAAATGACAAACCTCTGCTCTTGAATTATATCCATGTTAAAGACACCAACTTTCTTGTCATTGGTAGCAAGATGAATACAACTGTTGCTAGTCCATGACGCTGACCAATATCCACCTTGGCTGCTTGGCAACGAACACTCTTTTTATGATCTACAACCTTAGCTAGAGAGAAGGTAAACTTCTTCTTGTAGCTATCGCCCCTACAGTTTCACCAGTGTGCTTGGGAAACCAATAGAGATCATTGTGAAGCAGCGAATGACGTAGTACTTGAAAACAAACCAAATTCTGGCTTACCTACAGGCTGGCTTCAGACATTGGTTGTTACACTGGTTATTTGGATTGATCTCCAGGCAGCTTCCAAAAAGTCTCCCTGTGAAGTAACGACCGAATGGGATCTGAGACACAAAATGTACAAGTGGATGTTGTCCTTCCTGCTCAAGTGCAAGAGTCAGTGTAAATGGGATATAATTTCTTACGCTCTTACAACGACATGGGGTCCCTCAAGGAGGTTTATTGTCACCCATTCTGATTTGGTGTCCGATCTTCCAAGAGGAGCTGCCCTCTATGCAGATGACCTTGTGCTTTGGTGTTCAGGAAATAATGTACCAGCTGCTACTTTAAGGATGCAGCAAGCTACAGACATACTTCCAGCATGAGCAGAAGAATGGCGCATACATGTAAACACATAAAAGTCCTGTACCGCTCTATTCACACTGTCACCTAAGCAGAAGGCTGGTACCGTAAGATAAGCGGCTTTCCTCCGGCTGAAATGGAAGAGGCGACATATTTAGGTGGTACCGACTTACAAGGAAGCACCATCTTTCAAACGCTTAGTCTATGGCCCGACGAAAGCTAGCAATACACCGTAAGTTAGCTGGAACTAACTGGGAAAAAATAATATACTTGGGAACACCTTGATTATTGCTCCGCAGCTAGGACGGTCACAAAGGCAGATCAATAAGTGTTGAACAAGGTCCAAAACAAGGCCTTAAGAATCATTGATTATTAAGGCATTGGAGGAAGTCACTACCATTCCACCACTGAATAAAAGAATGAATGCGGAGGCGCTCATGCAAACCAGTAAGTACCAGTTCTTAACATAGGGACTCAAAAAGAATCATCTGAAAAGTAGGAGCTTTGTCCATTGATCCAAGAAGCTGACAAAAGTAAATGCTGTCTATTTTGGACCACTAACAACTCCTCTGTTTTAGTCGGAACTGCCAAGGCCGTGGAGGTCTGAAATGGCAAACATCAGTACCCGGTTTCCCAAAGGGTGTGGAAGATGTAATTATCAAAATATCCATGAAACAAACCATGGTCTCTGAAAATTACCCATCAGAGACATGGACCAACCTGTACACAGACGACTCTGGTACAGCTGCTAAACAAGACGGTGATGCTGGTATTTTCATCATCCAAACAACTGGAGGAATAGAGTCAGTTAGCATACCAACAGACAAACACTGTATCGACTACAAAACAGAAGTGTCATCAGGTGGTCATTCTAACAGATGCTCCATCAGTCGTTGGAACCTTGGCTAATGTCAAATTGTCGTTCCTTGTCAAAGAACTTAGTAGGCTCAGAAGCGAACAGTGACCCGCAAACGGGGCGTCTCATTGCACAGAGATGACAGACCAATTGGCAAAACAAGGTGCTAGAGGCGACCAGCCACTCAATGGAGCCACTTAGGAAGAAACACTCGCGGTGATAAAGACGGTGTTACAAGAGCGAAAAGAGTCACGTGACCATATAGTTTTCTTCCGTCGTTATTGTTATTTCCATTGCTTTATAGTAGATCTTCAAAATAGGAGTGGTTCAGCAAAATGCGAAAATCGTGATTTTATATAGAAAAGAGCTGAAAACGACCTGCTGCTGTAAAGTTTGGTCGACAGTCAATAAAATGGCACTACATAAGTCAGGGCTAATGTGGAACTCAGTTCTGTGTAACACATCTTACGTCGCTGCAAATCAGCTGAGAAAACAGTTGTAAACAGCACACATAATGTTAACAACACATGTTTTGACTAATTTTACCTGTGAAAATCGTAAAACTTTTCTGAATGATTTTTACGACATTTGCTATGCACATTGTACATGTCAGACGCCATAAAAGTTTCAAGAGACATCGGTTGTTCAATTCCCATTAATGGAAGGTTGCTGCTTTTATAGCTGGGAAAGCATTTATAAGCATCTCATTTTATGTGCATTAAATGTTACTTTTTGGCAATATCATTTAAAATGAAGTATTCTGATAAATTATATTCAAAATTAATGGTACGACAGAACGGGAAACTAGTTCATATCTTTATGATAAAATTTACCGAGTATTTGTTGCATGATATGTAAAACCTATTATATGCTTGTAACCTTCAGGTGCAGGTATCCCAAACGCTTGAGCTGTTTTGTTTGCATGATGACGACATCGGCAATCCTCTCCAAAAGTAACAAGAGAACATACCTATTGTTCTTATATTCAGCATTTAAGAGAAATTTTATATTGTTTTGACCAAAGTGCGTGATAAATTTAATAATATGCACCGTCACGTGGTCAAATCAAATTTGGTAAATTCTAAAAATTCTTTGTCCTGATTTCATACGTGGCCGATTGTTTATGTGATGTGGTATCGCTTGATGACGTATTGTTTCTTTGTATATTACATTATTCTGCTGTAAGTTAATTTGCTAAATGTAAAAATTACATTACATTACGGTTCAGTATATTGCAGTGCAGTGCAGTGCAGTGTGAATATACGTACACGACTTGTTTTAAGGTTAAAATCGTGTGCTTCGCTTGGTTCCTCCTATCCCCCTGGATAACCCAGTCCTCCACAGCAGACTATGAAAAATCCCCATATCATTGACCTGCCCGCATAGATAATTACTCAAATGTGCTTCTATACTTAGTAATGGCTGTATTATATGGCAATTTTGAAAAGTTCTTATTTCGTCTCTGTTGCTTGTATCGGGCACGGACCTATATACACATGTACATGTACATATATAGATATCCGTGTATCGAGTTATTTCATTTTTATATCGCGTTATTTTGCTTATATCGAGTTATTTTTTTATATTGCGCAATTCTGCTTATATTGAGTTATTTTGTTTTATATCGGGTTATTATATGCTTATATCAACTTATTTTGTTTTATATCGGGTTATTTGGCTTATATCCACTCATTTTGTTTTATATCGGGTTATTTTACTTATATCGAGGTTTTTTAATTTGGTTTCATATCGGGTTATTTTGCTTCAAAACCTCATTGGCAATACAAGTTTTGTATATATTTGATAACAGTTTGAAGTATTGGATGCACACAAATTTATCATATAATTGCTTTACTTTGAGATGTGTATCAAACCAGTCATTTTGCAAATTCGGTAGTTCGTATTTTGTAACAATAAAGGGCTCATTTTGCTTTAATATTTTACAGAGATACAAATCACAGGCATTTAAATATACATTAATCAAACTTATGATTAAGCAGGTACAGAGATATTCATACTTCCATTTGTCATTTATTTGATCCTGAATACTAAAATGAAATCGAATTTCGGTTAAACTAATCAAAATTATACAATGCTTGAAGCAACGCGTCAGCATTTGGTCAGCTACTCCTATTGTTTTTCCCCATTGACTTACATTATAAATCTAGTCAAAAGTGACCCTGTATCATACCCACCTAAAGAGTGTTGACCAATGAAATTGCTTATTTCGAACAGAATAGTCTCTCAGACA
>JAUMHA010344127.1:0-14156 GCA_032359765.1 Saxidomus gigantea | reverse complement strand
TTTTATACTTTTAAATTACTGCAGAATAACTGTGATTTCATAGTTAGATTGAGCAATGTAATAAAGAATCCTTCTGACTGTATTTATTTCTTTGTAAATTACAAATGCAACTGAACGCTTCTTCTAACTGTAAAATAAGCCAATACTTTCTCTTATGTTTCTACTGTAACTGCAATATTGTTTTAAAAAATGAGATACAACAAAATGTAACCGGATTGCTGTTAGAGTAATTACTTGAGTATATAAAACATTGCTCAATCTTACTATGAAATCACAGTTATTCTGCAGTTATTTAAAAGAATAAATTTCTTTTATGTTTCAACTGTGACATTCATTTTTTAAACAAAGTGATAATGGATTTGCTGTGAGAGTTATAACTAGAGCATATTAACATCATCAATATAACTTTAAATTAGAGTTGTACTGCAGTTATTTAAAAGTATTTTTCATATCCTGCAATAATAGTAAAATCGCATTATATAAAACAGTTTATATAAACAACAAGAAATAAATTATAAATCATTTACCTTTACAAATCAATAAGATGTATGGTCCTACTATTGTACTACATGTCTAGTCTACAGACACATTGCTGGACATGATCAGAAAGGATTAAAACTGATAAGGGGCAATAAAACGATTAAGAGATTAGACCACCTGCGGTTTGGGGGGGGGGGGGGTCACTTATGAATCAAGATATTTTAATTGTCTTTTAGTCTATTTCATGTCTACACAATCAAACATATGCATTTACAATAAAAGCAATGGTAAAATGAACAAAACTATTATAAGTTATAAGAGACTGACAATAGTTTAAAACATATTCATAACACTTCAAAATCAATATTCTTGTATTACATCCATACATTAAGGTATCTCCCAACACTAAGGCTAATTTATAAACTTATAAATTTGAATAACTTAATTTTGTTTCTAGCACACTGCCTTTGAGCATACCAAAAGTAACTTTATGAATGCTAAATACAACGGCTGAAGCTGTCTAGGGTCTCTACTAATACAAAAACCTATTTGAATCTAGAAATACAAAAATGTATGTAAAATATCAAACATTAAGGCCATACAATTTGTACTCGTATAATGTTGGGACTTACCTTACACATTCTATAGAACTACATGTCTAATCTTACTCCAAATCGACCGGATTCCGGCACATAATCCGACATCTCTAAAGCAAATGTGTGGTGCAAGAGACATTATTTATTATTCGGACCGTCTCCCTAACACCACAAATCTGCTTAACGAGCCATCGGGTAAAGTGCCAGACTCCGACTCTATCGTAGCCACCGTTGAATTACAGTATCAAGTATTTGACAAATTATGTGCAACAAAATAAGCTTAAAATAGATAATAATATTATTATACATGTAATGATATCTTTATTTGAAGAAGGTAAGAACATTATCACAAATATACAAGATATTTACATATTTTCAATGTGGCCTTCTGGGACAGATAGCATATATTCTACACAAAATGAAATGAAATGAACTGAAAATTAAATGTACAGAAAATGTACAAATTTTCATTTACACATCATCAATAAAAGACAAACACTCATAATATTAATTACAAGCACGCATACAAAAATGTATAAACAACATCGTGTCAGTATTAACAATAGTCGGACTGTAGTAATTTGTAATGATATTTGAAAGATTGGATATTTGAAATATTTCTTATCTTTAAAGGAATTATATTCAATACAATTCTGCTGTTATAAATAAAACTTGTTTTAAAACAATTTGTGTAAATTTTCTGTACATACATGTCTTTTCTTGAAGTTGATCGTAAATTAAACATTTGGTTGTTGGAGAAACACACTAGATCAGATACATACTAAGGTGCAATATTTCGTGTAGATTTGTATACTACATGTAATAGCGCTGCATGATAGGTGTATCATTTTGAAAAAGACAGCCACTGAAGTTCTTTAAACATAGAATGTGAATTTGTTTGAATTGGTTTATTAACATTGTACTATTATTCTTGCTGCTCTTAAAATACAATTGGCTACACATGAAATAATTATGGCACTATCTGATTAGAAACAGAGATCATCGGATCATCTGGTAGAAACCAAAAAGCAGAAGGCCTACATGATACATTTTGGACAAAAACACCTAGCGTATATTGTCTTAAAATGGAGAATTCAATATTGCATGAAACTCATGTTCTATCGTCAAAATGTTAAGAGTTAATTATTCATAACGGCTGTCTCAATCCTAAGAGCGACAACCCCTCGCGTAACAATATATTAACTCCACAATTACAATTTCTACATCTGTAATTGCAAACATTGTATGAGTATACATAAATTATTTTATTTAAACGAATGCGTTTCATTTTACTTATTCGTACAATGAAGTTATTGATACATTTCCATTGTGTCTAACTATTTGTGGTATCCAACCCGCATCACCTGGATCGTAACCGTACCAGTCGGAATAAATCAGCCTTCACTAAGGAAATGACTCACAAACCTGTTATGAGCAGCGTCAAAACAGGAAAATTACCTATCTCCTCAAACAGCATCCCCAAACCATGCTATCATATAATTAAGAAAATGCATTATATGTCATAGTCATATCGCAACCCAACGCTGCACAACGACCTTTGCAGTGTAACAAATATTCAAGTTCTCTATCACTGTTCGGCCTAAATAAGTAAGTTATCTACAAGTGTGCCACAATGTTAAAACTAAATGTCTAGTGGTAATAATACAATTAAAGGATTACACATCCTGCGGATTTTCGGTTTGGGTCAAATTCCCGTTAATTACAATGTACTTAAATTTCGCTTTATCTGAGATTTTGGAGAAACCTTTAACTCCATCTAGCGGAAGGTCAAAGAACCTATTATTTCTGTGTGACACTCTTCTAAACCTTTGACCTAATTTGTGTCAAATCAAGCAATTGAACAGAGCATATGTCACTTTAGGGACAGTTTATTTCATGGTAACTGATAGGGTTTTAATAAAGATATCTTTGATTTTATATCCTTACAATGTCCTCTTAACCACTTGAACAACCAGAAAAGTCCACGAAAAGCAGCACTAAGAACTGGTAAAAAGTCATGCATTACTATGTGTTTAAGATTTTGATTGTAGAAGAAACTATCATCCTATGACCAAATGGACTGAAAATGCTTTTTTATAAAGCATTGTCAATTAAGAAAACAATGTAACAAAGATACTCGCACATCGGAGCCAAACAATTCATAAAAAACACTACAACTTAACTTTAATAACATGTTGCATACATTGGAAGTTCTCTGTATAAAGTAGTATGTAGGAACTCAAAATATCATTTCAAAAGGGAACGGTGGTATAGAGGTTAAGGTGTCTGCCGCTCATCCCGGAAGCTCTGGGTTCGAGGCCCACTGGGGTCACGACCGTTCGTCTTCATATTTTTTTCCAAGAAGCAGACTCGTGGGTGACTCGATTAAGCTTTTTCACAATCGGGCTAAAATATATCAGTATCAATTAAACTAAAATGGTGCACATACGTTTCGCTGTGGAATGTATATTCACTATTTCAACAAGCAAATTCGATGAATTTATATTCCCCTTCATATGAAGCCAATCATCTGGAAACTGTATTTGTTTCAGAGAAAGAAGCAGTTTTAAAATTTCACCACCCCACTGAGGGGATATTATTTCATAGTTATAGTCATAAAAAGTACTACTTGTTTCAGACAATAAGAATTCTTAGATTTCTATATATATATTATGGACAAAAACATTACAACCCTTTAAAGGTCTCATTTCTAAAATGAATTACCTGTGCTGAACATCATCACATTTTGACAAGACTTATCAAAAAAAGGAAGCATTAAAAAAAATTCACCTCCCCATTGGGGCTTTGTCTTCAAAGGATAATTGTTTTTTATGCATCTTACACTCATAAATATCTCATAAGAACTAATTCTTAAGTTTCTATATCAAATATATAAGAAACATGCTAAACCCCTTAACGGGTCTCCTTTCTAAAAAAACAAAACAATTTCTACATTTTCATTGTTAGAAACTACAAAGTTGGTTAATTGTGCCAAACATAATCAACTTATGACATGCGATGGGACTGGGATGAAATAGGAGATGTAAAGGTGGATATCAGAAAGAGTGATCATTACATTATTTGAGCTTATTTCATCATTTAATTTTGATAGCCGGTTTCAAAGCATATAATTTAAAAGTTTATATATCGAATATCTGACAACCGACCCACGGGCTGGGATGGGATGTGGGCAGAGGTGTAGGGGTAGATATAAGAAAGATCCGAAATAAGATTACTTGAGCCAAAAAGGAAGTATCAAATCATTCAAAGGTCAACACATACCTTAGAATATGCCATAACACATTATGATTGACAAGCAATGTTTCCTAAAATATTTTACAAAGATTTATAGACACTTAAATATACCTAGGTGTTCTTTTTGTAGTATTGCTGAAAACAGTCAAAAGTTTAATGTTTATATCTCAGCAGTTTTGCAAAATTAGCACTTCATTCTTGGCAAAGTCTGAATTATATAACATGGTTTAGCCAATTATTAGATACAGCATAAACTAACGTAATGAAAAATATGCATTTGTACCTATCAAGGACTTTTGTCTGATAGGCGTGTAGTTATTTTTAAGGTCTCCATCATCAACTTGATATCTTCCCTCACTTTTTTAAGTTCTTCTTTAACTGTCTGGAACTCAGAGGCATTTTTGCCAATTAATCTTCGCAAATCCTTCAATTCCTTCTTTTCAGTTGCCTCCGTCTGCGTAATATATGAAAAACATGAACGCCCTCTGATTTATATAAACATGTAATTTCAGAATTTGAATATGCTTTATTTTGAAAGACGATAGTCTAGCATTAATTTATAAGTTCCATAAAGTTGAAAATTCGAGATACTAAGTTGAAAATGGTTTCATTCATCATCAAATTATAGAAAATACTATATTATAGATTTGTAAGATATTATTTACATTTTGTAACTGAATATAAACAAATTTGTTCTGGTACTACCTTTGAAACATGATCATCGGTAATAAGCTTCCGGATAGCTTTTACAGTATCAAGATGAAATCCTGATGACGATGATTTGAGATGCCTAAACCAAATCTCTTCGGTCGGATTTTGGACAAACCATTTCTTTATTGGTTGTATACATCTAAAGCGTTCTAATTTGCTGACGATATAACACAAGATTCCCTCGAATTCCAATACGTACTCAATCTGAAATAGTAACCCTGTCTATCTTTAATTAAATATAGATATAATATAAAACGATCCGACGTGTATAGACGTCTTGTGTGACTGCTTTTGTAATATATCGCAAAACAGGTGTACTAGGAATAATTGTATGCTTATATAGATATTTTCGCAGCATTCTTAATAATTTCGATGCTATTGGAAATAATCTTAGTCCCCTTAAATCATCTGATATATAGGTATAAACTATTCAATTATAATTTCTGTCTATTTTCCTTGACCGGTTGAAATTTCTTCAATTTTTACTTGCTTGTGAAGTCCATTTTATCTACCAGTGGTATCGATTTTAGCCTTTAGATTTTTGTTAAACTGAAAAGGTAATTGAAAAGGCATCAAAGACGGATTCATGATTTGTCTAGGAAGCATTTATTAATAATTTATTCAGCTGTCAAGCTATTTAAACTGACTCGCCGCTTCGTACATATTTCTTCATCTTCATGTAGCTTAGCTGGAATTTTTCGTCGTTTGTATCCGGTAAAAGTTCATATTTATCGTAAATCAAATAATTATTTGAAAGGTTTTCTGAATCAATTTTCTACCGAACAACAATTTTGAAATAACATTTCAAGATACTCCCCTCCCGGCCCAGTCTGGGGCAATTTCTTTGAGAATTGCGTTGTTTGGTGACCATTAGTGGTCACTTTTATTGATCTGTTAGTTTATTATGAGAGCAGCTTGTGAAAGTTTATAATCATAATAACTAAAAGTATGCAATACTTCCTACCTGTGATATGAAATTGCTGGCTCGGGCTCGTTTGCGCATTTCATGAACGTCATCTACAGCCACGCCTACCTAAAAAGTGTTTGAAAAATCATTTGGAATTTCTGCAAAGATGAAACTTTTGTATACAATACAATAACTGTTCTTTAAATTAGTTTTTAAGCAAATTTTCGTTACATTAGACTAAATGGTAGTCAATTTTTCAACCACTTTTCTAATAAATGCGTACTTGCAGTTGCCCTTCGCTGTTTTGATAAAGGAGGTAGAAGCCAAATTAATTGGATGTGTTTATTGACTCAGTTTTGTAACAAAAATAGAAGTGAGTAGTTGAATTGTGTTCAAAATTGAAATACAAAACATACCATCAGGTTTATAATAATGATTGTCATTACTAATAAGAAAAGACTGTAGAAGAAGTATGCGACATTTATAACGTCATAGTGACCATCCAGGTTCTTAAAGAAGTCCTCCGCTTCATAATCAAATCCAGTTATTGTCATTGATGCCGTCATCAGTAAAGAATGCCCCAAACCACTAAATTCCTCCTGCAACAAGGAATTCATATATCTACATTGCTATTGGGCTACCAAAACGCACATCGTTAAATCCAACAATTCATAAAATAAGTCTGCCTGACATAGTTTTACTTGTACTTCCAGCAAATATAAATTATATTGTGTATGAAATGATACATACAGTAGATCTACGCATAAATATACTGTTTGCCAATGATTCGTCATGTAATTCCGAGATTTACTATGAATTTCGGTGTGGACATGTATTAACCAAACGTTACTTTCTCTATCGAAATTTCTTAAAATAGCAAACACACGATACAAATTGCATTTTAAGATAGTATCGGATTTCAAAATTTAAAATAATTGAGCCGGGATAAGTAGTGCGAAACAATGAACCAAAAAATTGGCGTTATTGAAGCATGGAGGGGACTCGATGCTAAGGCATTAATCTTAAGGAACTACCGCAAAGCAGAAAAGAAAAGATTCAATACATGGACATGAGTATATTCTAGTTAAGGTATAATAAATGTCTCCCTGTATTTTGTCGTTGAATAAAATATAGTTAGGAATTAGGATTCGTAATAGTTCAGTCTCGAGTGCGTTGCACGAGTGATTTTATTTTTCGCACCCGAACGACTAAGTTAACGGTACTTTATTCAGCGATAAAATATAGGAAATAATTCATTATTTCGATTCTAACGCGTCAATTTCTTTGAAGGCTATCCCGCACTTTATTAAGCGCGTAGTAGTACATCATTGTAACGTTAAAACGCGAAATGCGATTAGCATAATTCACGTTGTAACTTCAGTACCGTACACGTCGTCATTGGCGTAACATGCTGTATTTCATCGTAAAAATTCCTTACATGTTACTAAAGGAAAAGCCGCCGCTTGTGTTAGAACACTACTTTATAGATATATTTGCCTAATGAGAGAGTATTGAAGTGCACTGCTATTTTGGTGAATGTACCATGTACCATGCTGGTTAACCCGAGCCAAAATGACGCATCCACCTCAGCACAATCATGTACATAAGCTTTAAGTATCCCAAGCATAACCCTGATTTAACTCCTTGACGCATTTTGACATTCCTTTTTGTTTACTATCTGTAGTGCTGCGAACTAGTATAGAGAAGGGGCATGTATGTGAAAGGTTCTGAATATAGATTTTCCTCCACTCATCGTTTATTATGTTTTAATTACTACAAATTTCAACAGAAGTTTCAAACCTTTGTTCGGCGAATACTGTTGAATCCTACGGTAAAAGCCATAAGAAGAATGGCAACCAGGAACATAATTCTTTTCAGGAAAGTTTCAACGATTCTCTCCAGCATCCCTACATAAATGCCCATGTTTTCAAACTTCTTCAAATATGACAGTAAGTTAACCCATGCAAGGAAGACAGAGAATGTTCCTAACAGCCAATGCCAGTTCTAGAATAAATATAAACATATTCTATTCAATTTAGTATGTTTGTGCTTTCTTGTTTCTTGCCGCATTTTTGTACATCCTAAGGATATTTCATGCTGCAAAATTGAAACATATGTTGTAATTGGATAAGGATGTATAGCATATGAATACAGGCACTACATTGTATCAATCTGTATAACGAGTCAAACTTTCGCATATTGCATGGCATTTTTATCATATAAATGATACATTGTACTTAGGTTTCCTACCACTGACACTGATACGTTGTGAAAATTGAAGAATTAAATAACATGGCACTACATGTATATATTTGATAAAAATAACCAGAAGAAAGACTATAATTGTGTATCAATTTTAAGCAACAAAATAGAATGCAAACGTTACTTGGACGTTTTTGTCAAAAGGGATAATCCTGCGATCTCTATGGAGAAGAATTATATTGACCGTCAATTTGACATCTTAGGTAAAAACAAACAACAAACAACATTTATTCCAAACTAGAAAGTTCTAATGCATAACACCGTAAGGGCAGTGCTAAATCACCTTATTATACTTGTCGTAGAAACTTGTCAAAGAACTTGGGTAACGTTAATTTACCATTGTAATGGTTTACTATTTAAGTCCAAAGAGCACAAATTTCTTTTCAACAGTATAAACAGCTATACAATTTATCACATGCTAACGTCTAACGTGAAAAGAAAGTTTTTAGATGATTTTATTCTTTGTTTTTATGTTCGACTTCACGATATACAACGTAGGCTTATAGACAGAACAAACGAACCATCACTAAAATTCAATTTAAATGAAAACTTGGAATAGGATCAAAGCAGCGAACTCACCGTTTGGTCATGATTTACCACAGTGTCAAATGAAAAAAGGTTGTATTAACTTTAGTACAATCCTACCATAATAATTTAATTGAATTAGAGAGACTAGCTGGCACAGACGCTGACAGGAATCAGTTGTCGCGTTGTTTTTACTTTTTGGTATAAAAGGCGTCTCTATCATCTTTTATCGTTTGCAATGTTTTAGTCATGAGCTCATGTAAGTTACAGGAGCAGACCGTTATAATACAAAAATAATAGGTGCATGTAATGGTAAACCATTTGCAAGCAACAATGTAACGCTACCAAGAAGAGATGTAACCACTTTCTTTACCCTCGTAAATTTCTGGCATATTGACTAACCCAAGTATAGATCTTTAGTATCATTCCGAGAATGAAGGACTGCATTGTAATTGTGTTCTGTCACGAAGAAGAAAAGTTAGATACCTTTAATGTGTTAAAGACAAAAAAAAAATAGTTTCTTGATTAAAAACACTTGTCTTATCTAATTGTCAAAGCTGTTGAATGTAGTTTAGAGATTGATTTCACCTTTTTATAGCCCTAATTTAGTGTAACGTCTAAAAAATCTTTCTAAATGTTTTAGTCAGGTGCTCATGTAACAGCATCGTCGTCGGAACCCACGGTCTATTACGGAATATTCATAAATGGTGTGAATAACCTGGGTACCGAGGATGATGTAACAGCAGCAGACCGTTATAATACAAAAATAAAAAGGTGCGCGTAATTGTGAACCATTTGCAAGCAACAATGCAACAGTATTAAGAAGAACTGTTCCAATCTCATTAAGTTAATTTTTCTGGCATAGTAACTAACCTTTGTATGGCTTGCATCCCCGGTAAGATTAAAAACAAACAGCACAGATGACATATAAACTCCAATGTCTACGTAATTCTCATACTGTTTCACATACTCCCTCCACGCGTACATTCTCGTGAGCTGAAATGCCTGTTAGGGATATACAAATAATTATAGATATATTTATTAATTACTTTGGCACGTGTTTCTACAGTTATAAATATTTGTAAGATTTTATTATTTCAGACGGCAACCTTGTGCAATCAGGGGCAACCTTGTGCTAAGATAGAAGCGTTCAGCGTTGAACTATTGATTACTAGAAAACAGTTTCATTTCACATTGCCGTGCATACGCATTCAGAACCTGCTGCTTTAGGGACATACTGCGTATACTGATCAAGATTAATTCACCATGTTTCTGTTTGCCATTTCGTGTTCGAGCTGTGACATTATATGCGGACGTGCAGTAGTATTGATCAACTACAATCCTTTGTTCGGCGAATGGACACAAGAGACAAAACTTAGCCGTCGCGTGTTCTTGAAACGTAGCCTATACATTGTTACCCACAAATCGATAAATGCCTATGTCAACTACCATCTACAGTAGAGTGAAATGAAATAATATTTATCAGACGAGGCACGGACTTGAATACGTCCCCCGTTAAAATCTTTAACAATTACACAATCAATGTAAAATATACGTTACTTTCTTAAGTAGCATGACCAACGCTAAAATAAAAACACCAATGAAATAGCTTTCAACAACAAACATCGACACATTGTCACTCTCAAATGAATTGCGTGGAGGTGTAGAAGTAGAGTTCTGGCAAGATGTTCCGTTCTGGCATAAGGTAGTATTCTGATGTGCAGAAGACGCTTTACAGGCACCAGTGCCATTACACGCCGTGTTGCTGTTTGAACATTTTAATAATATACATGTTTATCGTGGAAACTGACACTTGCGTCTTGAAAACAAATGATTATCTAATATTTTTACTGCCTTTAGTATGTTTCATCGCTGAGTATCATTTATTTAGCTGTCTCACTGAAAATGTCTATACAAAGTTAAAAAACAATGACGCACAAGTAGTGCGTACAAAAAGAAGAATTCAAGCAGAAAGAGAGCAGCAAAGTCTCACAAAATATATCAGTTAAAATTGTCGTTTACAAATAATTTCATACATAAATGTAAGTACATAATTTAAAAGTAACAAAGCAATCTGCAAAATTAATTCAAAAGATCAAATCGGCTTACAGTAGTATATATCTGCCTTACCTGGATTTCATATATGGCGGTATTGAAGTGACTACACACGCAGTGATCAGTCCGAGGAAGATCAAATATAGAATAAGATTCATCGCGTGAAATTTTAACCCAATGTGACTCCATTGTCGTTTTACTAATGCTTTAACAAGCGGATGATCCAAGAGTTCTTGATAAATTCCGTCATCATGGGTATCTTTCCGTTTGTGTTCAATCTGAAAATGTTGATTCAGACACTAGATTCTGAAACATTTAAGACAAACATTTATACACAGAATCATTAACTACATGTAATAACGATTAGTTTATTTGCCAAAAGACTTTCAGGATGTTCATAATGATGCCTATCAAGATTATATCATATTAATATCAGATAATAATTATTACTCACATGAATTGTATTTTATCTATCATTTGTTCTACTAGTTTTAGTTTAAGAAGAAGCTCAACCAAGAAACTCAAGTGTAAAACGAAAAAGGTTTATTACTTGAATACTAGTATTTGGCAACTACACATGATTAAAATAGAAATATGCTCTTTACACATAGATTTGTGTGAAACATATATTTCCCTTTGGTCGATTGACTAGACCTTTATGATTGCATTCCCAGCTGTCACCATCGTTCACATCGACTTGCAGGCTAATTTCAAGTTTTAAAATATGTGCCCGGATCAATGTCCAATATTCAAGATTCAAAAAATAGGAACCTGAATGTGCAGCTTTCAGAATATTACATCTGAGCTGATTCTAACCAGATTCATGTACATTTTTTGTACTGTTCTTATTACCAGACATTAAGCTGGTAACCTCAAAGGAAACCAATGATATACAGCATTAATGAAGTTCCGCTGATGTTACTAAATGTAAACTACATGTATTTTGTTAAGAGAACACCTGAGTAAGATAATTTAAAGTATTTATGTCATCATCTAAGTCATCATTACCATATTTCTTTCGTTATCAATGTATTTATTAGTGACAATATTATAAGGCGATCGGGACATGTTACCGTGCTATTTACCCTGCTCCTGTGCAGCACTGAATCGAGCTACGACCAATTAACACACTATAAAAGATACGTCTCTCTTGATAAACATCATGTATATCAAAACAATACAAATATTTGGCTTAGAAGAAGAGATATGTTAGTTTTTCATTAACTTTAATTACAGTTGCCTCTTTGGTTAAATTCTCTTATTACTCCATGATAATGGAACACACATGTTAAATGTTAACGTTGTTTGTTCTCATTAAACACATCAGGAGCAAATATACCGTTTATTTCGTTTTCAAAAACTGCGGATTCAAATAAATTACTTTCGGATAGTAAGTATTAAGTGTAAGGGTTACGGTACATATGGGTATTACCATAAGCATAAGAGGGTGGTTGTTTTTCATCGTCCTTGTGTTTGTCGTGTACGGCTTATACTTCTCTATGTCTTTCATTTCATAACGAAAAACATTTCGCATTCGTTTAAAGCAGTTTCCCTGGGTGTGCGCATCTTTTGGGTAAAAATAGTAGAAACAATTTGACACACAAATAACCGATACAGAAAATTGTCACCTCATCTCATGCAATGGAAAATAATTCATACATAATATATTTTACAGAACAGTTTCATTCTTTTGTTCCAAATCAATTAGAGATACAAGTTTTATTGTGTCGTGAATTTTATTTTATACATTTAATGAATTTTCTTGACACGGGAAAAAAAATGCTTTCATTCAATGTGCTTGCTTTCAATTATGCTTTATGCTTTCACGTTTCTTTTCACTATTGGAAAAATAAGATTGAAACATAATTGTTTTGGTATGATTGTATAACTTTCTTACATGATCACAGTAAATAAAATCAAAACATTATATCACACTATCTTTAGAAGGATTTGACTAAAAAAATGATATGTATAATTTCGTTATATGCCAACAGTTCTGGATTGATTGTTTAATGAGAAATGAGAAGTGAAAAGTTGTGTTCATACTGTCAGTCCTACACAAATGGATGTCGTACATGTATATCATGCACGAACAATAAAGCAACTATTTTTTGTACAACTTGTTGTAAGTATTCTCTCCTTTAAAGATGAGAATTTTCGTCAACATCAGTGACAGAGGAAAACTTACATGATTGAAATTGTCATTTAATAATTTATTCAAAATACATTTCCATACCATGTACAACATCTACTTTCAAACTAAGTGATGGTTACTTTAGTTAACTATTGAATGCTTGCCATATATCGAAAAACAGCTTAACATTCTGTAAATGTTGAACGAATGCTTAAAGCAAAGAAATCAGATCAAAATTATAACACAAATGTTTTTTAAAGAAGAAATTCAATGTCTCATTGCAGAGGAAGACTGTCTTAGATATTCACTATTTAAGAGAAAATAACGTGTAACTAAAACAAGAATAAAGACCTTTGTGGAGAAACCTATTTTTTTGCTAGAAAAACACTCCTCCTTCCTTTGCCGGCGTATCTGCATAAAGCTTACCTTTACTTGGAAGATATTCCCAGTCATGTTGGTAAAACTTTTCACAGTAGTCTTCTTGTTTTGGCGGCCAGGTGTCAAGATGATATACATCATCCAAAAGTTCATAGTAAAATGAAATTTGGCCTGATTTGTGTCTAATACATCTGTCGAAAGCCTCCTTTACAATCTCTATGATAGATTAGAAGAGCATGAGTTAAGAGTTTTTAGAATTGTTTATCTAAATGATACATTAGAAAGGGCACATAACCTAAATGAACCATGCTTTATAAAAATATCTAATTGGACGCACTCAATCATTGCCTTTTCACGTAAATCAAAAGACATAGGTTTTTGTAATACGGCAGCAATTTCGCGACGTTTTGAAGGCGAAAGTACACCTGTTGAAAGTCTGTTGACTGTCATTCACATCTGTTATAAATATACATGTATTGGTTTCATACTTATAGACGATTAAGTGAAAAACCAACCTGGCATTTTTTGTATAAGCTTTCTCACAGGTGTTGTGAAGTTCGTGTTCTTATTTCTCATCAGTCTCAAGAAGCAACGTGTGTCAGTCTCCCGAACTATATATGTAATTATGTTCCTTGCAGCTTCGTTTAAGGGCCTAGTATAGATATATATGTAAGCGTTAGAAAGCATTAATGTCATTGAAACAATAATTACACGTACAACAGAAAATGATTTTTGTTCTTAATATCTGATCACACAACCGTCAGACAAACGATTTAATATTTAATTTGTCTCTGAAATATTTTTTGCTTGAGCAGAATTCAAAGTTAACCGTGAATGAGGCTACCAAAGAATG
>JAUMHA010343905.1:0-14158 GCA_032359765.1 Saxidomus gigantea | reverse complement strand
GTGTATTATGTTGAAATCTCAGTGATTCGACAAAATGACCACCCAGGTCTTTTTAACTTTCTTCATAATGCATAGAAGAATAGTTGTACATGTTCTGTGATTTATTTAGAATTTCTACATACCAACTTTCATTTTTTATCAAAAATAACTTATTTCTGTGTTTTTTTAAAGTATATTTGAATTTTCGCTTTCCTTAGTATTGGACCTTTAATAAACGTATAACCAACTTAATAGTTTAGCGAGAGGAATCGTTATAGTTTCAACACGAATGATATGCTTTACGTATGGACAAGCGTGTTGTATACCCCGACCCCGCGATGAATAGTGGATTAACAGTCCACCTGTGTTGCTCCACTGAAAAATGAACTTGATCATATATTTGTATTATGCCTATGATCATTTGTCATTGTCTAAGTATCTGATAATCTTGAGTCAAATTTCTTATTGTTTACTTCATTAATGGATTTTGTAATCACATACCACAGACACAGAACACACACATATATCTGTAACAGGTTGCGTCAAAGTTTCTCGCCTTGAAATGTGTCGTTGACCGGGGTGGGTGTGGGGGTGGGGGGTTATGACTGTTTTGAAGTATGTCAACCACACTCTTTCACCGAGTCAACACAAGATAAATTTGTGCAAATAGAATACAACCCCTCTGTGTTAAGTTCTAACATAACACGTTTTTGCCAAAATCTCAATACATTTATTTGTAAGACTTGATGAATACTAACTGTTATTATATTAAAAGACTATTTATGAGACTTAATATACTTCTTTTGGCAACGAGCCATTTGTTTAGCTTCTTCGACATTATATTTATTTGAACATATTAGTAAATGTTGTTAGTCGATTAATTAAAACAATGAATATGTGAATTAATACATATTTATGTTTGCTTGCTTCAAATAATGCGCGTTATTAATTTATGCGTATCTTCCTCATATAAAGTGTTGCGACAGCTCAGTCTTTAAGACGAATTGGATTTGGAACTGTCTCGTCATGTAAATCATGTTACTTTCACATTAAGGCTGATGTTTTCATCATTTCTAAAATGCACTGGGCCTACTTGATATTTCATAAGCTTTTACAAGTTTTTAGTTCTTGTAATGATAGACGACCTGATGTTATTGACTTATAAAACAATTCGATAGGTTCGATCGGCAGAAGGGCCGGGCAAAAATGGTCAAAAAAAAATGTCTTATAACCGTTTTGAATGTCTTATTACGGTTTGATAATCGGTATAAAATCTATGGTATTAAAAACATGATATATTTTGTCTGATAAAATAACCTTGTTTTAAAATAGCATCTTTGTGGAGTCTGTCAAGAAAAAGTAATTATAATACAATGTACATATCAAATACAATAGCATATGCCAAACCCAATGCATGTATTCTTTCGTGTAAATTCGGAAAACGCAGTTTCGTTTCAATAAATTTTTAAGAAGGTTATCTTTATCTCAGTTCATGGAACAAGTACTATCAATTAACTTCCTGTCGGCCATTTTTCAAAATGGTGAGTACCGTTTTAAACTTTGAATGACAACTATTTAAATTGCTTTTAATATGTATCATGTTTATTCAAGACTTGCAGACATTTATTTATTCTAACGTTGTTAAAATTCATTTTCTTATAACGTGCTGTTGGATAGAGAAAGGATACAGCATCAAAAATTAAAACCAAAACTGGATCGTGTTAAAACATTTAGTTTTGTGTACTTTTGTGTAAACTTACCCTTACAGAATTCGTGCTGTATTGCATTATTACTATATCTTTTGTAACAAAATTGCATAATTAAATCATTCTCTAATTCATATGTACTGGTAGAATTGTGAATGCATAACAAAGTCATATTTATTTTGAGTGGAAAGTTACGGAAACGTATATTGACCCCCTTTATGTATTTTCTACATTTTCTTAAGTTATCAAGATATGCGTGTATTATATATGACAAATATCTGACATGTTGAACTAAACTAACGAGTTGAATACAAAGTTATATTTCTTCGTCACTTTTTACTTTCTCCACTTTTAGTTTACATACATTTCAGGACAAATAAATCATAACTTTCACTATGTAGATCTACTACAATAAAATTGGTAAAAAGGGTATCAATTGCTGATTAAAACCTATTTATTAATTTAAACACAAATTAACTACTGTAAGTCAGAACTTTGTAGCTTCGTTCTTAGATCGATCGGTAAATAATGTGAAGTTTATATATAGGCTCAACATAGAAAAAGAATGTTTTTTATGAACTTAATTAATATATATAAAGGGGGTCAATATACGTTTCCGTAGGAAGTATTGCAGTCGTTGTGTCATTCGTGAATGTATTATTTCTCTCCGAAAATACGACTTTTTTATCGCAAAATTATATTTAATAGGCTTAAATTGTAAGATATGTAGTTGTTTGCAAAACAGAAATTGTCATCAATATGCCACCAAAATACAATTGGCAAAGTAAAGAAATCTCTGCATTGAATTTGAAAAAACAAATGACTGGCGTATCATTATGTACGAACATATAAGAAGTAATTTCTAGTCAAAACGGTTTTCAAATATACATGAAACATATAGAAAATAGCTTTTATTCCGCGGCCGCGTCAAGATCGTCTGCAATTTTAGAAAAGCATGTCTTATCTGTTTTGTGCAAAGCGATTTCAAAACAGCTGTTCAGTAGCACAGTAGGACATTTTAATTTAAAAAAAAACGGTCAGCAGTACGAAATATCACATTTCGAAGTTGCTATAATGCTGCCTACGAATATTTGATTCGGAAAATTGCCTACACAATCTATACCCGTATTCCAACGGTTTAATGTTAAACACTAGGCATACAATAAGATATGTAATATATTACCTGGTTAAGAAATAAAAGTTTACGATTTAATATGTAATAAACTGAGTTGACGCAGGTAGCCTGAACATAATAAAACAAGTATTAAATTTCTGAAATATATCCTCGGGTACTTAATAAATTATTTCTATCTCACGAATAAATAAACATCGTAAAAACGTCTACCCACGCGCTGCAAAAAAAGATAAAGGATCGGATAACATGTTTATACCACGGCCAGATATTGACCCAAAAACTGATTGAGGTTGTCAAGATAATCAAATCAATTATTATAAAATGCAAGGCATATTCGAATATATAGGTTCGATTCGATAATGCTACTATCATCCGAAAATCCCATTTCAACGTTTTAGGTAAGGAAATAATATTATGATTAATACCTTTATAGATATGGTAGATAAAGAACGGTTTTCTTTCGTAAAGCCGCCATGGCGTAGAGGATAAGGTGTCATGAATTCGAACCAATTTATAAATTGTCGCCGGAAGACAACGTGTAGCCGGAATGCATTTTTTAAGTTTCGTAATGTTCTTTTTAAATTCCCATTCAAATTTTCGGGCTGTTTCATTACCATTCAACTTTTTATTTATCATTATAACTTAATTATTAAATATACTTTGTCAGCCATAATCTTGATCTACACGGTTTTTCTTTTTCGAACTTCTCCTTTCTACCATCATGTATGTAGATAGAATTCCGAGATCATTTTTCATTTACATCTAGTAAAAACCCGTGCATTTCCTGAACCGGTAAAAGACTTACATGTATGAAAGCTGAAACAAAAATCTTCCGCAGCCAGGACTCGAACTCGTGATACTAAGTTTCAACGGCCGCCGATTTATCCACTGCGCTAGACGTCTGTTGTGAAACATGAAGGCTATACTTGCGTACATATTTCTTTTCAAACAAAGTATAAAGGGATAATTTACACCTGACTACCCCTAATACCTTGTTATGTTAACATGATAATACATGTAGTAGAAATATCGAATTTTACCTATAACTTCCTTTTTGCATAGTTCAAATCTCTTTATTTTCTTTTTAAATCGTAGATGTATGCTAACTTATTGTCTGCTTGCCAGCGAGTGTTTAAAAGTTCAACAGCAATGAATATAAGCTGATAATAAGTTTCCTATAATACAACTTTGGAATTGATCTCAATGTAATTATAAGTTTGCCTTTCGTTTTATTTTCCGCTGAAATCGAACAGATTTAATATACAATATCAATGAAAACGTATATTATGTTTAATTATTTACTTGTTTTATTTAAGATTTTATTCTTCGTTATAGATATTAACATAGCTTAATCGAATTCATCAGGATTGAAAGCTGAAATAAGTACTTTTGTTAAGCCTCATAGATATGTAAGATAACTGTTATTCAATTTACCAAATCATATGACTTTTCTTTGCATGATTATGTAAAGAAAACATGCGAACAAAAATCTTGCAAATTTTTTTATTTAAGGACACGAGAATGTCCTCTAAACACTGAAGTTTTTCTCTGAACTAGTAGTCTTAGTGCGAAATTGTTTTTGTTCTCTCTAATTTTATTTTGTATCAAAACACGTTTGACCCGCTATCGCCACCGTACTCTACACCTGTTCATCGTCTTACTTACATCATTTAACATATCACGCTGATAGTTAATGTGAAAATAGTTAAAAGTTAATGTGCTCTCTTTTAATGTATCGTTTTATTATGATTGTTTATAGTCCCGCACGAAAATTGTAGTAATCTGTTACCAATACCAAAAAGAATAATATCATCTTAGCAAAAAAGTTAAAAATAAAAGCATTCATTTTTTATGGCTTCCTCAAAGTTAACGCAATCAGAAAAAATTTACTTGTTCATTACACTTCTCTATCCTCTAACCACATGATTATATCGTTTCTTTTGTTAGCTACTTCTCTTACGCATATTAATCAAATCTTTGATGTTTTTCGTTCCTAAGATATCATTTCAGGCACTGTAAGTTCGTAAGGTCAACCTTTCGAAGTCAGTACAGTATCCATTTCGGGCAAAACCTGTCTAATTCCGTTGAAGTACTGACAAGTTAGCAATCTTTTTATTATCAACTCTTCAGTGAAACGACAAATCGGTGATCCGGGAAGTCAACCCATATCATAAGCAACTTCCAATTGTTGTCAAAACACCTGAGTAAATAATACACAAAATTGCAAAGTGACTTGATTGTTTAAAATTAAATAACATTAGTATCCACGTGTAAAATGAATGATTTATTAGGACTCGTAGACAGACAGTCGACGAAAAGAGACAACATCGATTATCATTAGGCAATAATGTGTATAAACTACACCTGACTTAGATTATGTAAGTCACACAACTTTACATGTAGCTGTGTTTTATCGCACAATACATAAATAATGTGTGTTGTTACTTTTTAGAACATTATGCTTTACACAAACGAGTGTTTTTTCATTACAGGCTAGCGACATTTTGGTTGGAGCAATTGACTTTGGTACTACCTATTCTGGCTGGGCAATTTTATTTGCTCACGAATTTCAGTCAGAACCAACAAAGGGTTATGTAAAACAATGGCATTCGAGTACCAGTACTCTTATTACAGAAAAGACGCCTACAGTAGTACTCATAAGACCCGATGGTCAGACGTTGGAGGCGTTTGGATACGATGCAGAAGACAAATATAAGGAACTGGCTGAGGAGGAAGAGCATCAGGACTACTTTTATTTTCGCAGATTTAAAATGGCACTTCACAAACAACTTGGAGATGTCAGTTAAATATTACTTATATCTAGATTAGTCCTTGGTTTATTGATTTATATTTGCACGAATGTAACCTAAATAAATTAAATGAAACAAAATATATGCAGTTTAAAACAAATTTATCTGTTTGAGAAGATCAATTGAACAACCATTTAATTTCTTTACATGAGTTGAATATTTACATTTCCCGCTTCTGTAGAGATTGTTTTAGATTGTTTTAATCATCTGTAACTTAATAAACTTATGTTACTGAAAGTCCAAGGATCTTATTAACAAATAGCTCTTATTTTATCAAGAAAAATGTCTTACCGGCAGAACTGATCTTCATTTGTACCAAAATCTTTACATACTTTGCTTTTTGAATCGGTGTAACATGTTAGAAATATAGTGCAGTATTTTTTCAATGATATTGCAAAAATTAAGAAAGGCTTTCTGTCAACTATTTCTCATAAATTAACGACTGGCATACGATAAGGCATATGTCAACATCGTTTTAGAGTGAATAGGACATGGGATACCAGTAAATTTATGTTTCTATATCAGTTAATTCAAAGTATTCCTGGAACTTTAAACAAAGTCAACAAAAGCTTGTTTTCTTGGTTTCAAATTTATTGATATATGTTAAATGGACATTTAATTGGATGTAGATTTTTTACAGAAAATCGATTACGATATGACACTGAAGGATGAAATGGGCCATCAGTTAAGAGCTATAGACGTCTTTTCACTGGCAATACGATACCTAGTGAATGACATGCATAAAGTGTCCAAAGACAGGATTTCGGGATCCATAGAAAAGTCTGAAGTACATTGGGTCATTACAGTTCCTGCAATATGGACGGATGCTGCAAAACAGTTTATGAGAAAGGCTGGAGAACAGGTACATTTGTACATGTACAAAGACTCTTATTTCAACTTTCGAAAGTATTTTGCAGTAATCAAAAACAGTTTGTTGCTAGTTAGCAATGACAGGAACAGGTGAACTGAACAAGTATTTTCACTAAAGTGAGAATAAATCCATTTCATTATTAGTCGCGTCATGTTCAAACTTACATTGACTTTACTGGACTGAGTTTCTTTTATATTACATATAGATGTACTACATTCTTTTTAGGCTGGCATTTCCTCTAAACAATTAACCATTGCACTTGAACCAGAAGCAGCTTCTATTTTCTGTCGCCATTTGCCCATGGAAAAGAGACTGGATACGACAAAGGTGGACATTGCCTCTTTTCCAGCTGGTACTAGATACATGGTTCTCGATGCAGGAGGTAAGGACGTATACAATGTATATAAATTGCAGTAAAAACGGACTGAATACATGTTGTGCTAGCCTAACTATATTTCATGATTTGGAATATGAAAGTACTTTACTTTGAGGGAATAAACTTTACTAAGTACATTGTATCTCTTTCTTTTTGTATATGGTTGTATGAGGGTTAATCATAAACATTTTGATGCATCAAAAAGATTAATTTGTTGTGTTTTTTCTCAGGTGGAACCATTGACATAACTGTGCATGAAGTCCAGCGATCCGGCACTGTCAAAGAGATAAAAGCTGCTAGTGGAGGTGGTTGGGGCGCTATCCTTGTAGATGAAGCATTTGAAAAACTGCTGAAAGATACGATTGGCAGGAGAGTTTACAATTCCTTCAAACTCGAACAAACTGAGGACTGGCTAGATCTTTGGAGGGACTTTGAAGTTAAAAAAAGAAACACAAATCCTGACAAAGATTCCAAGGTTGTGATGAAAATACCTGCATCACTGAACACAATTTGTGAAAAGAAAAACCGAAAGAGTCTCGCCGATACCGTGAAAGCATCCGAGTACGGGAACAATGTCCAAATTACAGGAGATAAGATGAAATTTGAGGCAAATGTTTTCAAGAAGCTTTTCGACAGGTCGATTTCAAAGACTATCCAGCACACTGAAAAGCTCTTTCGTGACAGCGAAGTCCGAGAAGTAAAAGCTATTCTGATGGTGGGTGGCTTTTCCGAATCGCCTATGCTACAGAAAGCGGTAAAATCAACTTTCAGGGGGGTCGATATCATTATACCATCAGAGGCATCATCTGCAATAATGAGAGGTGCGATGATATTTGGACATAGCCCAAAATCCATCTCAGAGAGAGTGCTTAAGTACACGTATGGTGTGGATTCACTTGCACAATTTGTTAAAGAAGAACACTCGCAGACAAGACGTGTTGTAGAAGATGCAGGGGTTTTCTGTAAGAATGTTTTCAGTAAGCACGTTGAAAGGAATCAGGTTGTCACCGTCGGAGAACCTCAAGTTAGGCAATCATACCGTCCAGTGAACAGATACCAATCTGAGATATTGTTTAAACTTTATGCATCTGAGTTGAAAAATCCAAAATACACAGACGAAGGTTGTAAGTACATCGGTGAGATGACTGTTGAACTGCCGTACCCTGACAGAGATTTCGACCGTAAAGTTTGGATATCGCTGACGTTCAGTGGGACAGAAATCGAAATAGAGGGGGAAGATGAGAGGAGCGGAAACAAGTCAAAAGTCTCCCTTAACTTCCTAGGCTAAGACTGGCGGAAAAGGTATTCAGATTATAATGCATGGTACAATACCAATTGGATAAGAAAGGTGAATAAAATAAACTTTATTGTGATTTTGAACATTATGCATTTTTTTTCGGCATAATAAATCCATAACAATTTATCATAGTTGTGTATTGATATATGTGTAATCTTTTTCTTGTTCTGTGTTTTACAAATAATAAACTTTTACGTAATATGCACATTGACAATTTATAAATCAGTGTACTAATTTCTTATTTCCGTAACTGTTTACCGATGTAGCTTAAATCTAAAGTTTCGTTTCTATTCATTACAGGAACTAATTTAAAAGTTAAAATCAATTTACTCTTCAAACTGATCAGCAACATTTTAGAAAATTGATTTATAAATTTTTTTCACTTCTTCAAAATGAATAAAATACATGTAATGTAGAGTAAAACATTGAAGATCTTATTAATCTATCAAAATAAAAAATTCACCCTATTTGCTAGGTATGGTTTTATTCTTATCTGAAAAATAAGAAAATGCTTCATTATAACTTATGTCGTTTGTGTTTTCGAAGCATTCCTTTAGTTTCTTCACACATTTAATATGGCTATATTAAAACGTAATATACACATGTATCCATGACTGTTAAATGGCTCAAACCTGTGAACAGAGACCACCGACCGAAAGAAACTAAAGCGGCAAGCGGTTGTTACAAATAGAGTGGTCTTTATTCAAAGATGCTGTCGAAAATAGTTATTCGTATTGTCTTTGATAAAGGTTTGACTGAAGTCATTATTTCTTGTAGATATAACGTATTCATTAAATAGTTATCTTTTTCACAATTTGTCTCATGACGAATCAGTTGACAAACACTTCTTTAATGACCTAACTAAACATATAGCTAAATTCTTAATATTCAGCAGGTATATTTCAAGCTAAATTGAAATGCCACAGTAAATTGACAACGTTTTCGCGCTCCCTCGAGTATAGGACACATTGTGTTCTGTATAGTTCCCGTTCTAGACGTTTTACTTCATATAAATTCATCCGCATCAATAGTATTTCAAAATATTGGAAAAATTGCAATAAATAAATCTTTGCTGTGAATACCTGTTGTGTTATTGTATTCTGTGTCCATCGTCGCCTACTATCTGGGAAAACTTTTGTGCGCTAGATGTCTTCAAAAGTGTAATGGTCAGTCTCAGTCAGTCTTCACGGATATTTGCCTTCGAAAGACTTTTACATTATTTGTTTCAAGACTTAAATTCAATGCAGAGCTCAGATTGCAATGATGATATGATTAAACTTTTCTTTTTATAAACCAAAAGACCGGAATTTGGAACTGTTCCTCAGCGACAATTACTCTAATCATGACATTGAAGCTAAAACAACGACCACGATATCGAGTAACATAGTCCCTAATGTTTTCAACAGATAAAAGAATCTTTGACAGAACAGTCTGAAAACAGACTGTACAGCTGATACTGTTTTTGTTTCAGTCACTCGACTCCATGATCAGCAACACGTTGGAATTCTAATTCAAATCAGGAAACCTTTAAAATTTCATCGATGCATCCTGCTTACTACCGAAAGTCCATATTAAAAGTTGTCCGACGTCAGACGTCAAAAAGCGAGTTTTCTCCGATTGTTATGACATTTTGCTTATTGGTACTAAAACATATTGCACGCATTGTGTTAGTTTTAATTTTTCCATTTTTCATTTCGTTTCTTAGCAACGCGACGTCGACAGTCGGTAGTGTTAAATTGACGTTTTACATGCATTCCTGGTTTAAATATGACCCTAGTGTTATTTTGATAACACCATATGCTAGCTCTCTACCTGCAGAATACGTACATATAAAGTTTTAGATTTTTATCTGTCAATTTTTCCTGCGCAAAAAGTTTAATACTGAAAATCCGCCCTTTTCTCCACCCGAAATTGTGACTCCAGACTCACTTTAAGGTTAGTTTTGGTCAACAGAACGAGATTGAATCAACTAACGACTCACACGGTGATTTAACGTAGATCATAGCAAATAACATAACACATTCAAAAAGGGGGGTCTTCCGGGATTTCTTTTCACAAAATTGCAATCAAGTAAAGTTGGAACACCAAGAAAAATGAAATTTGAGTTATTACGTCGTGCGGACTATCATCTGACGTTGTCACTCGCAGCGTTTGAAATGTTCAGTTAGGCGCAATTTGAATGTCTATTTAATTGTGTACGGGTTTAGAGATTAGAATGACTGACTTAGCGCATTTATGTGAGTCATATAGAGTTTAAATTCTTCAATATTAAATATGACCATTGTGTTTGCAATTTCGTGACAGGAAAAGCATTGCAATTGAAAGATCTGTGTATGTGCATGTAAAACAGTAACCTTTTTAAATTTTTCTTCAGTGGTGGACATATTTCTTAATTATGTTCATGCTTTTGCATGATTGACTTTTATCTTAATCTGCAGACAAAAGAATTATAAAAAAAAACATTTATTGCGATTGTCACAGTTTTATTATCTACAATGTACAATAGTATACAATAGTAATCATACAGTTATGAAAACACGCGTGCTTCTTCATATTTGAATACTGACAGATTATAATTTTTCAAGTCGAAGTCAAGTCAAGTCAATATCCGTTTATCCTCTCATTTCATACACACATAAAACAATGAGTATAGCATAATCAATTTATCAGCGGCTCAGAATTTAAACAAGCAAAGTGATTACAAAATAAAATAAATGTCACTAAATGATTGAAGTTAACAGTAACTAATATTTCCGTAAATCTGCATTTTCTTATTGATTATTTTCATTTTACACACTTCTTGGTTTGATAAAGATGTGTTTTTCGGAGAGACAGAACTTCTACAATATGCAGCTAGCACGAAAACATTACGACTACACTGACCTGAAATACGATCAACGAATAGATTTTTTAGATTACGTATTGTTATTAAAATCTGAAAAAGCAAGGAAAGGTAAATGGGGTCGAAACCCGGTCAAGGTTCCTTTTACTTTTTTTCTCACCATGTGACATTTGGCGCCTGCCGACTGAATGAAATCGATTTTTACAATAAAAATCTATCTAACAATCGCTTTCATGTACTAAAAATTGCGCCGACTGTCTTTTTTAAAGGTCGTTCTTGGTATGAGTGTAATATCAGTGTACTTTGATCTATAAAACAGAAAGCACAGGTAAACTGACAAATTAATGAGAATTCAAATTTTGATGTGTACAATTTATACGTATTCTTACATGTAGTAGTTTGCGAAGCAATAGTATACCAAAATATCATTGATGAATATCATTTTAGAAACACTGTCGCAAAGATTTTAAAGTCGATTCGAGTGACGAAGCGTTTTATTCTTCGTGGAATTAAAATTCGCACGGACATTGCAACCTATTCGCAAGAAAACCTCACTCTACCACTTTTCTTCCTTCTTGCCATGATACTTATATCTGTGATATAAACACAACCAAGCCAGAGGTCGCGGGCAAAGGTTCTAAAGCATTAATATAAGCTAGAACCAGTTATTGTATGATTCATTCTTCAGCGCTCGGCAAGATGGTAACAAAAGGCTGAACGTTACGAAATGTTTCAGAAACAACTCTTCAACCTAAAAATGTAATTCTATTTGTTATCCTTCAATAACTGAATAATTTACACAACTTCTATGGCCATGTATGTCAATCTGTATTTCCATGTTTATGTTCATTGCATACAGAGAGACAAGTAAATAAATCTTGAAACACTGTAATCGTCTGTTGTTCAGACGTTTTTTTTAATTTATACTATTTTATTCCATCTCGATTGTGAAATAAGTATTTACAACTAAGAGAAAACGCTCTCGAAACCAATTCCAGATGAAATCAACCTCGAGCACATGCATAAATTATCGTTGATAAATGTACGTGAAGTTTCATACAGTATACTCAAATATAAACTAACCTGTCTCTCTTTAGCTTTGACCATTACAGCTGCCTTGATTATCACCACTTGCTCCGATATTTTCTTCTACAAGAACATGATTTTTTCTAAAATTCTCAAAACGTTTCAACTGGCCTTCTCGTCTGCGTCCTATTGTTGTCTGCTTCCGGTACAACGGCAAATCATAACAAATGACGTAATTAATGTCATTTTTTTCAACTGTCATTTGGCACAGAAATAAGCTGATTAAAGTACATGTATTTTGTTTTAGGGATAACTTTTAATGTAAAACGAATAAAACAGTATCAGCAAATAACCAGTGCATATATATAACCTAGACGATTCAATTTGATTATGCAATATCTGTTTTTATTTACTCCATAGTGATTATCCTACTTTTGCGTATCAAAGGATGGCTGTTTCAACGTTCATCTTTGTGTAAGCGGACCTTAAAATCACGTACGGCGCCAAAATCACACAATGACGTCAGGCGACGTTATCATTTTTCTTGATGTCCCAACTTTACTTAATTGCAATGTATGGAAAAAATCCCTGAAGACCCAACTTTTTGAATTTGTTATGTTATTTGCTAGGATCTACGTAAAATCACAGTGTGGGTCGTTAGTTGATTGAATCTCGGTCCGTTAACCAAAACTAACTCGGGATTTACAATTTCGGGTTAAGAAATGAGCGGATTTTCAGTATTAAACGTTTTGCGCTGGACAAATTGACAGATAAAAATTTAAAACTTTATATGTACATATTCCGCAGGTTGAGATCTAGCATATGGTGTTATTAAAATTACACTAGGGTCATATTTGAACCAGGTATGCATGTAAGACGTCGATTTGATATCACCGGCATTCGACGTCATGTTGCTAGGAAACGAACAGAAAAATGGAAAAATTAGAACGACCTCAATGCGTGCAATACGTTTTAGTACCATTAGGCAAAATTTCATATCAATCGGAGAAAACTCGTCTGTTGTCTGACGTTGGACAAAGGTCGCATTAATTTTGAATAGAAAACTGTATGTTGTTTGGCCATCCAAATCACCTCTTATTGTCTTTGCTGTGTAAATAATACAATGACAGTGTAGAACATTGGTCCTTATATTAAATTGTTCTAGAATGTTATGGTATGAATAAAACTACCATATATATCATTAAATGAAATAACTCTTTTTCTAAGTATCAAATGTAACTAATGACTTTTCCTCCGACTTTAAATTCACGATTGTTCTATAGTGGCATTGAAAAAAACTCCTTCCGAGATTCCGTTTGCTTATTAATAGCACACATCTTTCCACAAAGCATTTTGGAAAGTATTTACAATTTGTTTCAAATAATTTTCTTCCAATTTACTAAAAGTTGAACATCTTTTTGAATTAACAAACTCACAAAACCTCTTACCAATTGTGTCATCTTCTGATTCATGAGATTTTCAAAGAATGCATGAAGAGTTATGAGTCTGGATCTGGTATGCGACATATCAAATGGCTTATATTTGACAGAGCCAATGAGATTATTACAATACCGGTACGTTTTCCAACTGGACTTTTCATTGATGTCTACTTTTGAGTAAAAGAATCTGCTTTATTTCCTCAATCTTTGGTACTTACCGTTATTTTCAGACAAACGTTCCAACTAATTAACAGCATATATATGAATATATTAACAAAACTCTAGAATCTAGTACATTCCCCATGTCGTAAAACAAGAATGGCCCTAAAATCTGCCATATTCCCCATGTCGTAAAACAAGAATGGACCAGTTACGTTGCAAACACTACCTGATTTACTAGTGAAACGCTTAATAAAATTTTAGTGATCGGAAGAACGCAAAATGTACGGAGACGGCTTGTTTGTAAAGCGCAATCAAATATCAGTTGACAGCAATGTGAAGATGACTATTTTAAAACAGTCTTATTGTTTATGGCAGAGTTATACGTATCAATACTAATCTTCACACACTCAAGTATGTTTACATTTGTATATATGCGTGTTAAAGGTCCAATACTAAGGAAAGCAAAAATTCAAATATACTTTAAAAAGCACAGAAATAAGTTATTTTTAATAAAA
>JAUMHA010343683.1:0-14160 GCA_032359765.1 Saxidomus gigantea | reverse complement strand
ATATATTCTTGCGCATAAAAACTCCAAACTCGGGTTATTCTACGATAAACCAAAAATGGATACATATTATTTCTTAAATAACCCCCTTTGCTACATTTTCTTGATTTAGAGTAGTACAAATTGCATATGGAAGAGCGGGTATCCCAAGGAAGTGCATGAAGGCAATACACCATAAGGCAATAAACGGAGGTTTAAATGTTAAACTAAAATTCTCTGCCATATGATTTGTACCACTCGATCATTTTGAAATTCATGTAACGGAAGTATCTATATACCCAGTGTCTTCATAAATGCAAAACATGATAGCTTTCCAGCATCAATAGCTTAAAGCTGACAGATATTGGGAGGTTCGAAAATTAAATAATATAAGTCAGGACATGGGTCTTGTACGTGGCACATTGTCATGGTGTGATAAAAAATTGTACAGACAAGTCACAGTTTCCGGACTAAAAAATGGAAGACGGACGATGCGATTTTATATGCCATAAAATACTTTGTGTACCTTTTATTTGGTGCATAAGGTTATACACTGGAATATAAATGACTGAAACAACTTCTACTTGTTTGATAAATGCAGTTTTAACTATTTATGCGAACATTCGCGTCTGCTTACCTGTTAGAGTTGAACAAAGCCAATCATTTAGTGATGCATAAGTGTTAAACAAAAGAACTTTCATGAGTACTTCCAGTATTTCAGTTCACTGGAATTCGATGACGGGCGTATGTGAAAATATATCGATAAAACAAGAGGGCCAAGATGGCCCTATATCGCTCACGGCTATAATGCAAGGTCAACAATCAAATCATAGGAAGGGTCAATTTTGACCTGGGGGTCATGATTTGAACAGTATTCGTAGAGGTCCACTACACAATGCTCTATTCCAAATATCTAAGCTCTTGGCCAAGATTTTTTTTAAGTTTTCGCTTTAAGTTATGAATTTAACTATCCTAGTAGTCTAAGAGGTTTACTAGACAATACTACAATGCCAAATATCTATCTTGTGGTTTCAGAGGCGAAGATTTTTTAAGTTTTTCTAAAATAAGTCTATATAATTACATTACCCCCCGAAGGCAGTCATTTGTGACCCGTGGGTCACGATTTGAACAATATTGGTACAATCCTGACTAGGCAATGCTATCAGCTAAATATCTAAGTTTTAGGCTTTGTGGTTTAGGAGGCGGAGATTAGTGACCCCCGGGAGGTGTCAATTTTAATTCAAACACTTTTTGTAGAGGTCCACTAGTCACTGCTATATGCCAAGTATCTAAGCTCTATGCCTTGTGGTTAAAGAGTAGAAGGTTTATGATAGTTTACCCTATTTGTTGCCATAGCAACCAGAGTTCTACATTTATTGAGTTCTTTGAAAAGCATTGATATAACTAGTTTCAAGGAACATCCGTGCCAAGTTTGATCAACATTGGTCCAGTGGTTTCAGAGGAGATATCGTTTGAAGGAAATGTTGGACAGACGGACGGACGTACGACGAGTGGTCATGATTGTTCAACTTTGTGCCAGGTAAGCTAAAATATAATCCTTTTCAATGGTATCACAGTCTGATTTATTATGGTTTATTTCCAATGTTTTAAAACCTACCTGTATCCGAGCATTTTACAGACTACGGTAGCATCGGTGTCATCAAAATAATCGTCACAAATTGTTCCTCTAACACCGTTCAGAATCATTTCAACTCGACCTTCTGATGGTTTATCGCCGTTCACTAACTCCACTACTGAATCTGATGAGCAAAGAACATATTTTTACACAGAACATATTAAAACGTTTGCCCTCTCAGGCCAAGTATAGAGTTTTCGCTGCAATTTCATTTAGCAAGAATGGCTTTTGTAGAACCGTATAAAGATAAACATGAATTAAAACGAACCGTCAATGAAAACTTTCTACTTAAGTAATTGCAGACAGCGCACTGTAACACAGAACACATATATATCTATATTCCATTACATATGTTCTTGCATAGATGTGTTCAACTGTCATTACAAAGTGCGATTGTTTTCGTCACATAATCCTTATGTAGAGATTAAAAAAGTTCTCATTGTAAATCCCATACAGAGTTTAAACAGCTGGACACCGTACCGCAGGTTTCTTCATCTGTACAGTTTGGACATTGGCACTTGCCATCACACACCTCGTTTAGAGATATGCAGACTGAATCGTCAACACATGCAAAGTCCTTCGTCATTTTACAATCAGGACCTAGCAAACATACAGAGAATGTATTAATTACTGTTTGTGTTTAGCTATTATTTCTTGCATAATGACAGCAAATGATTTTTTTCTAAAACGAATGCTATAAAGATTTCCAAGTGGTCGGGGTCTTGACATCTTGACTATTCTTTACATTTAAACGCTATGATACACAGGAATAGGTTCCATGCAAAATAATCTAGAACCTTTATTGAAGGTGATTAATGACCCAATTGTAGTGTGGACACTTGAATAGGTATATGAATACCTAAAACACTGTTTCAACTGAACAAATTCTCTTTCCAGACAGTGGCTGCTGAAATATAGTGACAAAAATATTTGTGTACAAAAATCAAAGGGCTGAAACTCAATGAAAAATAAAGGGTATGCACAAATAGGCTTGGAACCATACACTCCTGTGATTTCTTATCCATTCCCGTCGAGTATTTGCTGAGAAATGGCGTGGACAAAATTTGCTGAAACAGTTTTGCAAACCTTTTTTGGAATGCTATCAAGGAAAAGCTAAGACAGGTCACTGTGATCTTGACACTGACCCACTGACTCCAAAACAGTAAGGATCACTCAGTAAGAAAAATCATCCTATGAAGTCTGGAGACTAATCTTGATAATTATATCTCAAAATGTTTCAAAGATGTTATTAAGTAAATCAAACCACCATGGCATAAGCTTTGCTGGACTTCGTCAAGTATAGCTAAAATGTATTCAATTTATCAAGAATATGCACAATATAGGCTTGGTATCAATCAATAAATCCTGTGAATTTCCAGTCAGTGGCTGCTTAGAATCAGCGCGGTACTTATCACTCCTGTAAAGTTCCATTGGTATCCGGCCAGTTGTTCCAAAGAAAAAGCGCAGACAAAATGTACAATAGACCGTATATACCTACGTTGCATATAATAGGATTTATAGGAAAGCGGGGGATAGGAGGCTGTAACTTCCGTAACATGAATTTCAAAATGATCGAGTGGTACAAATTTCATATGAAATGGAATTTTAAGAGTTGGTTCCCAAGGAAGAGCATCACTACAATTCCCGTGTTAAACGTTACATAACAATTCTCTGTCATATGATTTTGTATCAGTCGATCATTTTCAAATTCATATTTTGATAAGTATACATTCCTAAATTTTTATGCTCGTTCTTGAAACACAATAAAAAGACCATTTCTTTTCGCAGTTAACGTTCGATTCAAGTATACATTGATATTCGGTACTGTGTCCCCTGAAAATTCGTACCATTTCTAAAAGTGAAATTCCTGTTTTATTTACTTAAAAATCATAAAATACCGATTAAAAATGGCGAAAATTATAAACCATATCGTATATTAGGGTTTTATTGTTGGTACCGGTTTTCCACATGACCAACAACCCCAGAAGAGGTTAGTTATTTTAGGTTTCGGAGGATAGTGCAAGATACAGAAAGCATCCAAATTCCAGAGACTCCCCTAGTTCTTTTAACATGCCAGGTGTTAGCACCCATACATGGGACCTCGGTTTTAGTCTCATCCGAAAGACTGTTAGTAATTTTAGTTGGTCAGCCCCGGGAATCGAACCCGCTACCCAGAGATTACAAGTCTCGTGCTCTACCAATTGAGCTAACCGGGCTGACAAAAAAATTATAAACCGGTTCCAGGGTCACTTTAATATTTCAAGAGTAACTTCAGGTTTACACGATGGGTCGAAGTCGGATCAGCGTTGGATTTTGGTCCAATCAGAACTCCTCGGTGATGAATGCTTCACCAGGATGATGAAGGATGACGGAATTACCCGAGGAGCTCCGATTGGATTTTGGTTGTGACATCGGCGACCACTATCAATGTCTATCAAACGTCGGTATAATCTGTGTTTACAGTTAGCTAGATCGCTGATTCTTATCCACAGATACGACTACATTGTTATAGTTTACACACCTTGTTTATCTGAGCACTTGACTGCAGCGACCTCCCATATATAACAGTCATGATTCTTCCAGCCTGTATGTGCGCATTGATCAATAGACGTCTCTGTTCCTACACACTCCACCTCATCAAGCAATATGTTTCCTGTACCACTACCATAATAGGATCTTTTAAGGGCCTCTGATTTTCTGTAAACAAAAATGCCCTAACTGTATGTTCATATACAATATTTGTATTAATTACTGACCAAGAATCCGTATTACAATCAACAGTAGGGAACAGCAATTGTAAAAGAAAGGATGCTTTAAGAATGGGAATAAATTATAATCGTCTGAGTAAAGTGTTGTTTCTTTTGACACGAAGGGGGCTCCATTTAGCCCAGACAAAACAACATGAAGAAAAGGTCAATCGCTGAAGCAGGCACATGCTATATAGCCGATCTTCTCATTTACGTTATAAAAAATGGTCTCATCGGCTATTCCTAGAACAAATGGAGATGGACCTTCATAAAATTACATAACAATACGTTATAATACATAAGGCAGCACGCTCGACTATTCTCAGTGCTTGCCAATAAAACAGAACTTTTATCAGTAAGTTACAAAATTCTCTGAGTATAAACTAGAAAACTGTAATCATAAAAAAGTCACACGCTATTGTTTGATATGCCTGAACACTATTGCTCAGTTTAAAATAACTCCCATAAGTGGTTACTGAAGTAATCGCATGGTAGTTCTTTGCATGCAAAACTTTTACCAAAGTTTCTAAGTTCAACAAGGACTGTAATTTGTAGTTAATTAAGTCAGGAGTTATCTAATTTAATACCCTGAACACTATTTGTAAGTTTCAAATAACTCTCATAAGTGGTTGCTTAAGTATGTTGCATGCAAAACTTTAACCAAATTTCTAAGTCAAACAATGGGCATAATTTGAATTAAACTTATACAATAGTTATCTAAATTAACAGTCTGATACCCCTGAAAACATTACTGAAGTTTCAAATCAATATCATGAGTCGTTACTGAGATATGTGCATGTTAGTAACTTGCATGCATAACTTTATTCAAATTGTTTAAGTCAAACAAGGGCCATGATTTGAATTTAATATATACAAGAACTTACTTGACAGTCTGGACACCAAGCTTCAATTAAATATATTAATCAATGGTGAAGATACTGGACTTTATATTAAGAAAAACTTTAACCAACGCAGACGCAGACGCCGACGCCGACGAATGGAATATCCTCCTTATTTTTCGAATAGTCGAGCTAAAATGTGCAATTAAGGAAAGGATCACCTCTCATCTAGTCAATCAGGTAAAATAAAACAATTATTTAAAACAAAAATGCACGAAATATTCGTTTTCCTTTACCTGTCTAAAATAGTACCGTCTACAATCACAATACAATTAACAAATTTAGTGCTTGCCCATTATATCCAAGCATTGAGCAGACGACCTCGGCGTCTTTGTCATCCCAGCTGTCATCACATACAAGTCCCCATTCACCCTTGTAGAACACTTCAACTCTTCCAGCCAGTTCAGTACCACCCATGAGTCGCACATTTGCAGTTTCGTTTTGTCCTAGGTTACGTACAAAAGTCGTGGCATGTTTTGTACAGTTGCTGACATAGTGCTGATAACTACTGATGCATTCTAAATATTGAATCTATATCTGCCTGACGATATACCGGTTTATAGTCTAGCTTCAATCTGTATGTTTTTCTCGATTTTACCGTGGTTTTACAATAAAATAAAAGTACATTCACGGCTTAGTGCTCTAAATCGCACTATAGCAGCTTCAATTTCTCATGATTTCAACTTCATGAATTCACAAAGTTAAAATCTTGAATTCATAAATAAAGTTGAAATCTTGAAATCGTGAAGCTGAAAATATAAAATCCTCAATTCATGAGGTAGAGTATCTTGAATTCACAAGCTTAAATCGTGAATTTTACAGTCATCGAATCATGAATTGTAAATGTCCCCACAGACTGTTCCTGGAATGTTAAAACAACCCGAACAGTGTACATACTGCCATCATAGACATTCACCAGAGCGCCTATAGATTAATATTCAATAGGTAGTTAATTATAGACGACCATCATTTCGAAGTGTAAACACCTTTGATTTGAAGAACACAACATTCACAAACTACTTGTCAGACCAACACTTACAGGACATTAGACGTGAACATTTAATCTACCACTTGATGTGCATTAACCTTAATCTTACCCTAAACAATTCAAATCACAGTGCTACATACCACAGCCTGTTTCGTCCGAGAAGTCGTCACACTGGTCCATACCGTCACACAGAGAATTCTCTGACAGACAACGACCATTGTCACAACGAAACATCCCCTCACAGTCATCTACAACATTAACATAACTGAATCTACTATACAAAATGTGAACAGAATAATAACAAATTATACGCTAACCGGATGTCGCGATGTGCAAAACATTCGCGAAGACAGATCATCATTTTTCTTTCTTTCAGGTTGGAGATACATGTTTTACAACAGTAAGCATATGTATATCTTGTTTACACCAGAGGAATTTAAGCAGCTGTTGGTGGTTGTACATGTTCAAAACCTGAAACAGCCGAAAATCAAAAGATAATCTATTGGGTAGTTGGAAACCTCGTTCGGCGCCGCCAGGAGTATTTAGAATGCAAAATAAATTTGTTCCATGGACGCGAGTCTATGTATAGCCTCGTCAAAACTTAAAATTAAACACGTAATTTTTCTTCATTCGAGGCCTCCGGGGCATGAACTTTGATTTGTACACAAACTTCAAGAAAAGATACGTAAATCAAAAGCATGTCCGCAATTTAAACACCTTCATACATACAATGAAATAAGAACAAGAGGGCAAAGATTGCCCTTTATCGCTCACCTGCGACTTATGACAATATGTGACCAAACTCCAACTCTAAACTATATATCATTATTATACGACACAAATATTCTGTTTGACCATGACAAGGCAAACCTTTTGACCAATTCACATTATGATTAGGTTGCAATGTTACCTGTATGGAATACACAAGGTTTTAACGGGGTGACATAGTTTTGACCTCAGTTTATCCATATTCATACTTGACCTAAATTTCGTCAAGAAAATCATACTCACAAATATTCATGAATATAGAATGAAAAATGCAACCTCTATCGCATACACTTGGTTTTTCTACAATTTTACCCCGTGACCTAGTTTTTGACCCTAGATGATACAAGTTCGAACTCGACCTAGATTTTAACAAGGCAAATATACTGACCAAGTTTCATGAAGATTCGATGAAAAATGCAACCTCTATACATACACAAGTTTTTCTATGATTTGACCCCGTGACCTACTTTTTGACCCTAGATAATCCATGTTCGAAGTCGACCTAGATATACTAGTCAAGACAATCATACTAACCAAGTTTCGTGAAAATCCAATGACAAATACAACCTCTATTACATACAAAAGGTTTTTCTATCATTTGACCGGGTGACCTAGTTTTTTACCCAAGATGACCCATGTTCATCGGCCTAGATTTCATCAAGGCAATCATACTGACCAAGCTTCACAAAAATACAGTGCAAAATGCAGCCTCTATTGCATACACAAGGTAAAGTGTGGACAGACAGACGACAGACAGATGGCGGACACCAGGCGATCACAATAGGAAGGATTTTGCAGTCAATATACTCAAAGAAGGGTATTGGATTTTGCAAACAATATAAATTGTATAGGAGGAAAATGTGTTAGAGCTGCACATGAATAGCGGCTTAAAGTAACAGCATAGGTCCCAATTAGCTAAGTATATGTATATATATTTACATATTTATGACATGTATGCAACAATTACACTCAAACAGTAACTCTTAAGTGAATGTTAACTCGGGTCGAGGGTGTTTACGCATGTTCAGAAATGTTATGTAGAACGCTTCCGTTTATTTTCGGTTATTGCATTAAACTCGAGATAGTAATCGTTGTTACCGTTTGTTTTATTTTTACTTGAAACCCGCAGAAAGATGATATAATTTTCCTTTTCTGGTTTAGAAGTTTTGCAAGCGGCAGGATTTGAAAATAATGCAAGAACAAATCGGATATCAAATGTAGCCAACGTTCAGTTTTTTGTGACGGACAGACGGACGGACGGACAAAGCGATCCATATGTATCGCCTTTTCTCCGAAAGGGCGACACAAAAAGGTAGGTAAAAAGGTCAAGATCAACGTACCTGCTGACCTAATGTTTCAACCCGTGTGACCCAGTATTGAGCTTGAACTAGTTCATGAAGCCAAACATTCTGACAAATTTTCAAGATAACTGGGCGTCAAATATGTCTTCTAGAGTGTTGAGATCTGGCGTCTGATGATTGGGCTCAAAATGTGTATTTTAGAACGATAACAAAGCTTTTTCTATCATTTGACCCCGTGACCTAGTTTTTGACTCTATGTGACTAAGTTTCAAACTTGACCTACGTCGTACAACGGACGGTGAGCGATCCTAATATATAAAAATATAGCATGATAAAAGTATTGCAATTTTTACATGAACGACCACTCATAGTGTTCTTACTAAGCAGAGAACGAAGCTCAAACAAGTCTTCTCTCCGTGACGGTTTAAGGTCCTCTGTTTTGGAATTATGATGAGATAGCAGGCACTCACGAGTTCGAGCACTGAATGAGAACGACCGACACACAAACCTTTTAGATTCTAGGCAATACTTAGCGCACTGAAAATATAGTATAAATATCAGAAAGAAATTATTTGAACAAAATTAATATTGCTATTACGTTTAAAGTAAATCTTTGTCAAAGGTTTGACATCCTTAAATTTGGACCATATAAGACTGCTCCTTAGTGGTGAATGACGGATAAATAAACACTACAAAATCGGTTGCATACATGTTTGATTTGAATATTATTCACACGCAGATGTAAGAAGTGGGTCAGACATAGACTAAAGGGAGAAACTCATTGCATCCGTTTGTATCACAACTCTTGTCTATTTTGTTCATACGACTGTCAGGTACATTTGAACTACCCAACCTGAATCAATGGATAAACAGGAATGTTAAGGCCAAAATAAGCATCACTTGAAATAAAACCGAAGTATTTTAGGACAAACATGATGAAACAGCTAATGGGACACGGATGCCCCCATTCCACCTTTGTCATAAAACAAAAGTAGAGTATAATAACTTTGTTCACACTGACCTGATGTGCTTAAACAGGTAATCTAAGAAACAGGAATGTAGTTTAATATGTCAAGAGATCCCGGGACCCGGCTATTTTGGACCAAGGTATAAACAATATTGGTAAAGGACCGCTAGGCTATGCTATACATGCCAAATATCTACGGTCTGTATAATCAATTGAGCCACTGTGTGGGTCATGATTTTAATAATTGTTCTTGTCCAATATAAAACAAAAACCCAGTTGCATAACTTCTCATTGCAATAAATATTTGAATGAAGTTTGATGACTCTTGTGTTCATCAGTAAAGGAGCAGTGCGAGTCACCAGACTCTCGGTTTAATTTTGACCAAGTCAAGACTCATAGCTCTAGTGTTTCTGGGCCAATATAAAAACTAAAACCCAGGCACACATCTCATCCAAATAAACATTTGTATGAAGTTTGGTGATAAAGAAGCAGTGTGTGTCAAAACTTGCTTTATTAAATGCCTATGTTGACTAGGTCAAGGTCAATAACTCTGGTGTTACTAATCAAATATAATACTCAAACCCACATATGCTCATCCCAGTAAACATTTGAATGAAGTTTGGTGACTCAAGGTCAGTTATTAAAGGCGCAGTGCATACAACATGATTTTCGGGACGGACGTACGTACGGGCGGATGGACAAGAGCAAATTTATACGGCCAAAAAAAATGTTTGTGGGAGGGGCGGAGGGGTCATAAAAGCACGCCTATATTGAGTTTCAATATTCCAATAAGGACTGATATCATAGCAGTAAGTGAGAACAATGTAGATATGCAACTATCTAATATAGCGTTGACATAGAAATCCTACCGTTTCATTTGTGGCACCTGCGTAAGTTTCCATCTCTAAACCTCGCACAGTATAGCCTTCTGATCTTCTAAATAATGGCAGCTTGTAGTCTGAAATTTTTACAGCTACCATCTACATAACAATGTGCAGCAACAAAAGGTACATGTACGTTCTTTGGAGGATTTACCAGTCGCAGTGAAACTGATTATAATAAATGAAATAAAATAATCCAGTCTAATACCAATTTAGATTTTATAAACTTCTCTAACTGTGCACGGTGTCATAAGTAACCTTACTTGTGTTTTTCAGATTCACTCTAACTTGCAAGGTGTACTTGAGCAGAAATATTTACAGAACCCGACACTTTGTACATAAATTATGACATGTGATATTACAAGATTTGTACCACATGACTGCTTCTCGTCGTCGATGCCGTCACAGTCTGCCTCCATATCGCATTTCCATTGAATTGGGATACATCTGTAAGGAAAAAAGAATCCTTGTCTTCATGCCCATTAGCGTTTTTTTTTGTTTTATTTAAAACATATTCTTACCCTTATTTATGGCTTAAGCTAACAGTGTACTAGACTCCGCAGCGAAATTCCCACATCAGCTGTGTTGCACTTCTATTTAGAAATTCTGTCCTAGAGAAATTTTACTCGTCTGTTTCAGAAGTTATATACATGTATATGCAGGATATTTTTATTCCTTATGAATCAAGATTACGCACTCTAAGTGCTTGTGTATATGCAGTGTACTTCAAAATCCCCTTGGTCAAAAAATGGCATAGTAGTCATATTTTACAAGTGGAAAGCATATATTGAATGAAAAAACAAACTAAATGTTTTATTTGTCCCTAGTTTTATTTTACTATAGCGAATGATTCAGAAAAAAAATTTGAAATTACAATCCATTGAGGGGAATATGACTACTATGCCATTTTTGGACCAAGGGGATTTCGGCCAAGGGATTTTTGAGTGTCTCCCGTATATGCAATATATCGTATATCAATGTTAATGTTTTAAAATGGTTATCAATGAATAAACGTACCGACCATCATTACATCTGAATTCATCTGAAGCACAAACTGGAACTACAAAATAAAGATACAAATGTCCATACACAAATTTACACTTACAGTTCGAGAATAAGGATTTCAAATACATTTAGAATATTTGAAGTAAGTATGAACTTACGGCAGACATTTTCCCACCATAATTTGTAAAGTTCCGGTATTAAGACCACCATTCGGACCGGCATAAAGTAGTCTAAATATCGAAATTGTCTTATTATCGAAAACTTTTTACTCTAAAATGGGCCATTTCGGACCGAAATGTTTGGTCTAAATATCGAGGGCGGTCTTAATAGCAGAACATTACTGTACAGTGAATACAAACAAGGGAGATATAAACATGTAGCTATTTCCTGTAGGAACAAGGCAGGAACATTGAAGGAATTACAGCATGGATTTCTAGAAGGCAAATAAAGATACTGATCTGTTTAAGTGGTCAAAGAAAAGGCCACTGTGAAATAGGGACGTGTAGGTTTTGTAAACGGACTGACTTAAATTTGTGTCCTTAGGTTGTGACCTTGATATTGAGTCGGCGTTGCCAGGTCATGGATTATGCACATTAACTTTATGTGGTTAACATTTGACCACAGTTTCATCAAAATCTTTAAATGGAGCGGACAAGAAATTAAATATCTTTGATCTTAAGTTGTGACCTTGACCGAACATAACCAAATCATGGGTTGTGTTCAATAGTCTTGAAATGGTAAATATTTGACCCGAGTTTCATCAAAATCAAGGAAATATGGAGCAGACAGGAATTTCAAGACTAAATATTTGATAGTTGTGTTCTTGACATTGAGCCAGCGTGGCCGGCTAGTAGGTTCTTCACACTGTCTTGATGAGGTGAAGATTTGACCCGAGTTTCTTTAAAAAAACTCAAGGGGTTAAACAATCTGGAGCGGATAGGAAATTCAAAACTCAAACCTTTGACCTTAAGTTGTGACATTGAACTTGAGCCAGCGTGACAGGCCCATGGGTTCTGCACATTGTCTTGATAAGATGAACATTAAAATCCTTTAAGGGGTTAAGGAGATATGAAGCAGGGACGGACACCCCTACATTGCTATGCTTAGGTGATATTTTCCATTGTATTTTTCGGACACCCGGTTACCACTTAGCTCTAAAGCAACATAGAGTAAATAACTACTGTAGACACCCTAACTCTAAACCTTAGGTGGAACAAATGACCACCTAATTCATGAAGACGGACGGAGACCATTCCTATATCCAATTCAATTCAATTCAATATACTTTATTTAACGACGGTTACACAATAAACAATTTCAGCATCATTTATCTCACTTCGCGGCGACAGATAAAAAATGACTGTGCTGATACCTTCTTCACTACTGTGGTCCTCGTCATCGACAGCACATTTCGGAATGTCACAAAACTCAAAATTTCCCTGGGATATCCAGCACCATGGTGCCTCGTCATTGTCGGGGTTCCTGCAGAAATTATGATCTCCAAGACCCTTGAAATAAAACAAAGCAATGAGAAGGTAACAGACCAATAAAAAAGATCTAAAATTTGAAAAAAGAACCCTTCAATTCAAGCGTGATCAAGATATAACATACACTAACAAAAAATCTGAATGCGCCTCTGGTGATAATGGTATATATTTTATAACAAACTTTTAACAAACCCTGTAAATGTATTTGAAAAGAAAACACATCCATTTCCAAGAAATACCACAAGTGAGTAATGATCATGAGAAATTAACCTACACTTTCGGGATATAATTCCGGATTGATGTCTCTAGCTTCTGACCATTTCATACACGGCGTACCTTTGCTAGTGCGAGATGCCGTACCTCGGTACTGTGTACCCAGTCCGCTATAACAGCCTGAAATAATATAGAGACTCTGTTCCCAAATAATGTGTGCGCTTAGGGTTTTGTTAAGTTTATGTATAATTTGGATGTTTCTACATAATTTAGAGCAATTTATGCTCGATTTCATATGCATTTTTATATGAAGTTATTGCAATTTTAAGTGTTTATATTTTAAATGAAGGAAGATCGGTTTCAAACTGCTTCAACAACTAAATTGTGTTTGACATAATGAATGTGTCATATTTTGTGTGATGTCCGTTAATATCGTGTGTGACAACCCCTACTGGTAATGCAGGCGACGATGCGGCTGTACATCGACAGAACGTAACGTCGAGTGACGCCATTCCCGGATGAGAGCGTTTTCAAGGTCTCTCAGGTTGTTAACATGGTCGCCCCTCGACCTCCACATCCGACCAAGCTCGTCCAAGATATGCTGCGGGCCAAGGCCACGTTACATTATTTCTGTTAAGAAACCATTTACTGATGTCAGCAACATGAGGAGGTGCATTGTCGTGCATCAAAGTCACTGCAAGAATTGTGGAACTGCATCAGGCCGCAGAATCTGTTCAATATAGCCCTGAGCATCAAAGTTACCCTAACGCTCTACTCTAATTCTAAAAATTCGAACCCAAACATCATGATGACTTAGATTAAATCCTGACTCGTCTGTCACTGCCCCTGCCCCAGCGTAAATGACGTCATGTCCGTTGAAAACGAGCAGCCCAATGACGCAGTAACAGCGTGTAGTCTTGCTGTACTGGACGCTGTGTTAATGTGACGTAACTGGTTTCAACGTTATGAAGCGGTCCGTTCATCTTACGTGTGCCCTGCCACACTACCGGTTTGCTTAAAACGTCCACGCAATCTTTACTTCACTTGGTCATTATAATATAATAACACTATACGCAATACCAGCCGAGCGGTGTGTTTTGTGCAGTGTAGCCGGAATACATAATTCAACATGGAGTATATCATACACTGTCTGAATATACAGTACTACATACAAGACAAAACTACGGTGGCACAGATGTGACATGTGTATGTTTTTATTTAGCACATACTAAGTCGTGCGCACGAGATACTATGTCGTGCGCACGAGATACTATGTCGTGCGCACGAGTTAC
>JAUMHA010343572.1:0-14160 GCA_032359765.1 Saxidomus gigantea | reverse complement strand
CCTCGTTCCCACCAAAACAGTTACCCTCGGTGACGGATATTTCGATCTGAACCTCGTGCTCATGACAGAAATTATTAATCTCTAATACGTAATTCTCAAGTACTTGATGATCTAGCAACTAATCTGCAGTTTGCAAGTTGCAGTTGTCAACTGCGAATTACAGCGTGCCGACAAGTCTGCATATGTTAATCGTGAATTGAAAAGCACTTGCAATTCGTACCGAGTAATCAGTTACTTGTTCAAGTTGCAAACCAAGAAATCAGTTCGAGTTGCACTCTGCAAACGGATAACCACTTTTACATAAACAGAGCTTCCCACACTGACAACGATTACTTAATATATAGTTAAGTAATATCTGTGCCAACTTGTGCATTACATTTTGGTATTTAATTGTCTGTAGTAGAGGAAAAATCTTTTCTGTTTTTTTTTTCACCAAGTAAAGTTGTTATGTCGTTGTCTTTGACAGTGCTATTGTTTTCCATTACAATGAAGCCATTTATTTTTGTTTTCTGCTTCCTACATACGTCTTTAGTTGGATTGATTTTGCATTCATAGATAGGTGTATTCCATTTGATTAATGAAAATCAACAAAATAATGACTTGAACTATTGCAGAAATGTAGGAACGTGTGCAAAAATATTCAACACTAGATTGCATCATCTCTAAAGTTAGTTTATTTACTGATAATAAAGTTCTCCATTAGTTATCACTGTTATAAAAATGCAATTAGTAGAAAAAATATTTATGAAAGCAGCAGAAGAACGTAAAATGATGCTTACCAAACTGAAGGCGTTCTATTTTACAGCTGTTGCTTACCGAAATATGGACAAAAGTTAGAAAAATATTGAAATCCGTCTTATATTGCGCACTCTGTCCGGGGTATAAACTGAAATGTTTATATAATTTACATGATTTTATGTCTAGTGCCCTGTTAAAATTTTGTAATGGCTACCCCGTCCCAGAGTGTGAACCATTAAACACTATACTTTAATGATAGGTTTCGTTGGGTTTGCTTACCCGAAAATTGGTCATAAGACTTCAAATATAAGACAAATCGTGAGAAAGGAACAATAGAACATTTACTTTATTGATATGCACAATTTAAATTATCTGCAAGAAGAATACTTATATTTGATAGTGCATTTTACACATGTAAAAATTTGTTAAAGCTATTTGATGAAGCATAATCTATTTGTTAATTCAATTTTAATAATTCAATTTGCTAATTCAAAGTAATATTAGTTAAAGTATAAGTTAATAAAACTGAAAAAAATTCAAAATTTTAACCGCCATAAAGTGATAAATACATTCTATCACAATTCATAAAAAAGTATTAAAAACTCTTAAAAAATGTATCAACATTTTGCTTGTTCATTTCAAGCATCGGGCCAATAGTTAACATACCGACATTGAATAACATTTGTATTTTATTAGCTTTGCCAGGGAGAGCTTTTCTAATGGATGATTGTACGTCGCCCGTCAACATTTTGATTCAAGCGACATCTCCTCTGAGACCACTTGTCCAATATTAATGAAACTATGCAAGGTTGTTCCTTGCATAAAGCTCTACCAAAATTGTTATAAGAATTCAATTATATGCAGAACTCTGGTTGCTATGGCATAATATAGGAAACACTTTAAAATTCTTCGTTTCTGAAACCACAAGGCCTAGAGATTATATATTTGGCATGTAGCATTGTCTAGTAGACCTCTACCAAGATTGCTCAAATTATGACCCCTGGATCAAAATTGATCCCGCCGGGGGGTCACTTGGTTTTACATAGGCTATATAGGAAAAACGTTAAAAATCTTCTTCTCTGAAACCACAGGTTATAGATCTTAGATATGTGGCATGTAGCATTGTTCAGTAGACCTCTACAAGATTGTTCACTTCCCAGGGCTGACCAACTAAAATTAATAACAGTCTTTCGGATGAGACTTTAAAACCGAGGTCCCATGTATGGGTGAAAACCTGGCATGATAAAGAACAAGGGGTGTCTCTGGAATTGGGATACTTTCTGTATCTTGCACTATCCTGCATGCTGCATGCCAAATATTTTATCTCAAAAATTATATAATTATGTAATAACACGAGTACAGGTCGATTAAAACAATTTGTGACGAGATTTTTATTTTTGACCCGGGGGTCACTTGGTTTTACTTAGGCTTATATAGGAAAAACTTTATAAATCTTTTTCTCTGAAACCACAGGGCCTAGAGCTTTGATATTCGGCATGTAGCATTGCCTAGTGGACCTCTACCAAGTTTGTTCAAACCATGATCCCAGGGTCAAAACTGACACAGCCCGGGGGTCTCTTGATTTTACATAGGAAAATACTCTAAACGTCATCTTCTCTGAAACCACAATGCCTAGAACTTAGATATTCAGCATGTAGCACTGCATTGTGGACCTTAACCAAGACTGTTCAAATCATGAACCCCGGTTGAAATTAACCCTTCCCGGAGGGTGTGGGGGGGGGGGGTGTCACTTGATTTCGCATAGGCTTATATAGTGGACCTCTATGAATTATGTTAAAGTCATGACCCATTGTATTAATTGGCAATTGATACATAGGTGAGCGATATACGGCCATCTTGGCCCTCTTGTTGTATTAGCTAAGTTTTCATAAGTTGTATTTAGTATGAGTGTACTTAACACTTCTATCAACATGTATTGATTCTTGATTCTTGAAGCAGTGTTCCAGAGCTAATATTTTGAACGAACGAAGAATCCACAAAAAGCTCATGTCTGCATTCATAATCTCGTGAAAAATGGTTTTAATCGATCTGTACTCGTGTTATTACATAATTATATAATTTTTGAATGTCACGATTTGCTTAAAATAGGTATACAAAAATGTACCAACTTCTTTACATGTTAGTCATATTTTGAATAAATTTGGTATCTTGAGACAAAACGTTGCTTGACTTGAGCCGGTAGGTATTTCTATTTATTGTTGTTTACGGTCTCAGTTAGAGGTTTACAGTCACGATTTTGTTCGTACCCGGCATAAGACTTATCTTCAACCTTGATAGTAATTATATGTTAGGTAAATGTTTACTGACATAGATGAAAATACGATGTTCTCGATTGCAAATTAAAGTCCCGTGACCATTTTAATGAAATTGATGCGGAATTGCCGTGATTTATCACACGTAGTAAAGTTCGGCTCAGTCGGCATTTCTGTTCTCTACGAGATTTGAGAGACGAGATTAAGATATTCTACTACAGTAACAAGATGTCGACACTAAACAAGATTATTTAACGTTTCGCGACAGCTTTGGATGTTGGAAACGGGAAGCCTGGTCTAAATAAAGGCAGATCAAACAACTTACATAAATTAGAAAAGAGCATGATGTACAATCTAAGTCTGGAAAACTGTTATGTGCACGGAACTTTGCATAGACCATGGGGTGTTACACGTGTATCATTTAAATATTATTTCCTGCTACGAGCTTGATTTACAGACAAATACTCTATAATAAACTATTGTCCATTGACATGTTGAAAAGTATCAGTTTCGCTCAATATCATTTTATTAAGTCGAGTGGTGATATATCATTGATACAAACGTGTATGCATTAATTGATTGATAGTCTTCTTAAATGTGACAACGGGGAGCCTCTGACCAATGTAAAAAGAGTATAAAAATCAGAAATGGTTTTAGACAACAAATAAAACAACAAACTTATTCCTGGTAGTAATGCATATTATAACAGTGTACAAACCAGTCACTAGTTTGCGATCCGATATGCGAATTGGGAACTGCCGAATAATAACAATAGTAAATATAATAATATCTTTATTTAAAGAAGGTTTACACATTAAGCTATGCTCAAAACATACACTTATTTACAATGTGGCCTTCTAGAAAAGAGACAAAAGTACAATCAGAGGCAATGAAAAATGAATTATAATTATAAATCATACAAATAAGCTAATTTATCTATACGTAGCAAATACGGAATTTATATCCTTGAAATGCTAGATCATTGCCGCTGTTTTTTTAAAAGTACCAGTTCTCAGTTCGCGGTTTGAATAAAGACTTGTTGCCAGTTCGCAGTTCGCGATTTCCCAGTTGTCAGTACACGGTTAAAAAAAGACTAGTTGCTAGTTCACAAATCGCGACTCGTATTGCGAATTGCAAAACTTCAGACAGTCCCCTGTTCTCAGTTCGCGATTCGACTACTTCCTAGCTAGTGGTACGAATTGCTCAGTTTGCAATTAGAATAGCGAACTGCAATCTAGCTGATAATAAATTGTTCTCAGTTCGCAGTTGCTTCCAGCTTGTGGTTTGAATTGCGAATTGCGAACTTCGAACTAGTTGCCAGTTGACAGTTCGCATTTAGAATTACGAATTGCAAATACAAACCAGTCATCAGTTTCCTATTCGAATTGCGAACTGCGAACTAGTTGTCATGCCCTATAAGCGGTTTAAATGAAGACTATTTGCCAGTTTGCAGTCCGCGATTCGAATCGCGAGTTGCGAACTCTGCGAACTGGCAGCTACTCTTCATTCAAACCGCGAACTGAGAACTTGGTACTATTGGGCAATTCCTATTTCTCTAATCGAATCGCAAACTAGTAACTGTATAGGAGTGACACATCAGTTTGCAGTTCGCGATTCGAACTGCGAACTGCAGACTAGTTGCCAGTTCGCAGCTAGAACTAGTCTGTAGTTCGCGGTTCGCAATTCGAATCGTTATTCTAAAAGCAAAGTGAGGACTGGTTTACAATCAGCAATTCGAACCACTAGTTGGGAATAGGTCGAATCGTGAACTTAGAACAGGGAACTTGGCTGAAGTTTACAACTCGCAATTCGAATCGCAAACTACGTACTAGCAACAAGTCTTCATTTTAACCGCGAACTGAGAACATGGAACTAATCGGCAGTTCCTAATTCGCAAATTGAATCGCGAACTGCGAACTGGCAACTAGTCTGCAGTTCACAGTTCGAACCGCAAACGGCAAACTGCAAACCAACTTTACGGATATTTTGTGTACATGAGCCTTCATTGGTTTACACATAATTGAAAAAGTTTTCATCTTTATTTTTCATAAGCAATTGATTTTTGAAAATGACTTTTGCATTTTTGCACAAATCTAATAAAATCTGACACTAGCAAGCTTTCAGAGTAAGGCACAAGTTCCGTGTGTTACAGAAAGGAAGCTAGTGGTTAATATCATATAAACTGTTCACACAAAGATCTTAAATACGTTTGAACGTCAGTCATTGAGATAAATTATGATTTTTACTACACTGTAGGCATTTTGTGTATGTTATAGATGTTTAACCTCAACCGTTCCTTCAGCATTTGTTTCTGTTTGCGTCCATATGTAGTCTTTCGAAAAGTGCTTTATGGTAAGTCTGTCTTCAAGGGGTATATACCAGACAGACTTCCTGGGTCAGGCACAAATTAAGTACCGAGAGTAATGTAATTTGTACATTTTTTCATAATCATTCTCATTTTCTGAATATTTTTCCCAACCCTTGTCTAATTACTCTAGCCGGTTTCACTTGATGCCAACTTGGTAGCCTCAAAGTCTCAAAATGGACTGTTCCTAGCAGGCTTCTTAGGGTAGTCAAATCTCTAGTATCAGTTAGCAAATTTGTGCGATCATTTATTCAATGTTTTGTCCCTGTTTCTGGCCGTTTTTATTCTCGCACACTTTTTTTTATTGTTACTGTAGCCTGTCTCTAACTGGGACATACCAAGTAGACTTTCAAGTTAAGTCAAAGTCCAGTAGCCAGTGACCAATGTCTTGATTCTGTGTGCGTTAAGTGGTTAAGGTTAATGAAATAAAGGTATTTCACGCTCAAGGTTAGGAGGTGCTACAGCAGCTTTCATACCATTACAAGTTTCTTGTGAATGACTGTTTAGAACAATCATTTTTAACAATAGTCTTCTCATAAGGTTGTAGGTGAACCTGATTTATGTTACGGTCAGACATTTTTTGCAAAAACTTCTCTCATAGGGTAATAGGTTCATCTGAAGGTCTATTCATATCAATCATTTTTGACAAAATCGTCTCATAGGGTATGAGGTTCATTTGAAGGACAGTTAAGGCCATTAATTTGAGACAGAAACTTACTCTCAGTTTGTTCGTTCATTTAGTTTAAACTAAGGATGGGAACGAATATTCGAACATTCGCATTCGTTCCGAATATTCGAATGTAATTTTATGATTAGAATATTCGTTCATTTTTTCGTTTAAAACACTTCCGTTTTCTTTATACCATTAAACCTTTCTTGTGAACGATTGTTTTATACCAATCCTTTATTTAGAAAAAAGCTTCTCATAAGGCAGTAGGTCATTTTGAGGAAAGAGTTTGACAAAAACTACTCATACGGTAACACATTCATTTTAAAGATTGTCAGGTCACTCATGTTTGACAGTAACTTATTGTTAGCTAGTAGCAGACATGGTGATCGATTACTGTCATGTGTCATTTTCATGTAATCGATTATTAATTGATTGCTTTCATTTGGCTGTGTAATCGAATACATTCGATTACTTTAGCTAAAGTAATCATGATTACATGATTATTACATTCGATTACATACTTTTAAATAAATTAAAATCTTATATCATCAGTTAAACTACATGAGAAACTGATGAAAAGCTTTAAGTGTTGCAGCTACATATAACAACAACATACTTTTTTCATCCATAATGTCACAAAAATAAAGTAGGCCTTTCCTTAAGTAAATATACTGCGTTACCCTTAGGACGGCGTAAGTATTTCGTTTCGTCTTTAAGCTGTCTATATATAGGGAGTAATGCAGTGGAGATAATCTCAAGTGACATATATCCAAACCTTTTTATAAAAAATCATGTTTGTGTTTTTTTTGTGTCTGTTTGTTGTTGTTGTTGGTTTTTTTTGCATTATGTACAATCACAAATATAGAATCATACAGTTTCATCAAACTAGCTCTAGGTTGACTGAATGCAGAAAGTTTGTAACTTTTCAGATTATACTCTGCCTTTTGAAAACTTTTATGAAAACCGATATTTTACGATATCACAAAAGATACTAGATCTAGCACATCTCCAATAACATTTCATTGAAATCTGACTTACTGATATAAAGCCTTAGGGCTAAACATGGTTGGTTGAAAACCTAATAAAATGTAGTTCTTTTATTAGGACCTTGAAACGAAGTGTATGAAATAATTGAAAGTATAATTATATAAATTAAGGTGCAAACATTTCCTTTGTGATCTGTAACAGGCAGATCAATACCACTATAACACATTATTTAAACTTGTTAGTATTTCTATAGGGATATTTTCACAGTTTTTTTTTTATATATTTTGTTTTATATATTCTTTAAACAATATTCATTCCCAAATAAACATATATCCAAGAATACATATTACAAATTACTAAAGTTACTTTTAATAAAAAAAAATACTTTGAAATATCAATGTAATTGAAAGTAATCGAAAATGTAATCAATGATTACATCAAGTTGTATGGAGACAGATGAAGCGGGCGGATAGGATATTTTGTTTCAGCTGAAAAGTAATAGGGGTAGCAAATATGGATACTTAGTGGCGCCTCCGAATGAAGAGAAATGCAAAGTCCAAATTTGCTTGGACTGCAAATAGACTTGCTCACTAAGTGTTTTTGTTTCATTTTTTTCCAGGTAAACAAAGTCATTCTTGAAGATGAGAGTATAGTGCTTCTACACCCACTCACCACAGTATTCCAGTTGTTCATTACGGCGGACACCTTCGTTATTTTCCTGTCACATACGCGCACAACCTTTTTCTGAGAATGCAAGGTTGTTTTCAAAATGCAAAACATCTTTATCAAGCCCGTTGGCATTGTGTTGACATAGATACGTGTATCACTTTTGCGTTTCTTTTTATGTAAATGTAACCATCCATCCAGTTGAGCTTGTCCGGGCTGTAACTCTCCCATGCATTGAATGATTTGAATTACCTCTACCTTATTGTTCACACAGCTAGACAGTGTATCATGCGCAAAACCTAGGTCTTAAGCTGGAAGGTCAAGGTCACACTTAGAGACTAAATGTCAAAAATGGACACACGAGACCTTGTGTTGGCTGTAATTTCTTCATACACGATAGGGTTTTTAGTGGACGTGGTTGTTCATCTTATTGGGGTGGTGTGACGGGAGCAATACTCGGGTGGCTTTAGCTCAACTTATTAATGAAAACATGTAGGTGCTTGAGTGTAAACATACTTAGGTATTGCAATTTTTGTTGACTCTCTAAGTATTCATCAATCCTATAATAATATTCATCTGAGATCCTATGGTCATTAACGTTCAGTGTAAATATGATTAGGATTATTGAATACATAAAGGTGCTAGAGTTTAAACATTGTTAAATATTGCATGTTTTGTGAAATAAGGGACCATAACTCTGGAAATTCCAATCCTATAAAGCCAATGACTAAGCTTGTCCGAGATCTTATACTAATATACACATTTTGTGTAAATATGATGAGAACCAGTGAAAAAATGTTCGTGGTTGAATATAAACAAACCAAATGCTGACCGATGATGGGCGATGTGCGACGGGCAACGACGGGAGACGGACATCAGCCGATCCCAAAAACCTTAAAACGCGTGTTCTTGTCGCGAATAACAGAAAAATGAGAAGCAAAGAGTTCCTTTATACTTATGTAATTACTTCTGGAATGTAATTTATTCTGCAAAGATCGTATCCAGACGTAAACACTCTGTCTGGTTTTAAAAATAGAATCAAAACCTCGATAATGGTTTAAAGCTGCTCGCTCTCAGATTTTGGTAAAAAAATAAATTTCTTCAAACTGTATGTAAATAACGTATTTTAGAACATATGGTGATATAAAAAGGCTCCAGTATAAATTCATGTCACGTACATCTCTAAATTTCGAAAAATACGCTACCAAATTTAAAAGCGTTGCAAACGCTTTTGAAATTTCAATATAAACATATAGTGTACCTACAGATTTTCACTGAACCTGATCATATTTATACAGATTGTGTATGTTCAATGTACATGTATAGGGAAGTTACAGCTATGAAATGGTCAACTGGACGAGTGACAGATGCACACACATACACCGAACTGCCAGAGTGAAAACTATGTTGATCAGCCACTAGTAGGCTTGACAAAAATATTCACCTGGGCGGTCAATTGATTTTTACAGAGGCTAATAATTACATTTATAGAAAAATTAGAAAATATTTAAGTTTTAAGGGACATACCCTATAACTGATGTCAAACTAAATTACCTTCATCACATAAATAATAGAATCATTTGAAGTATTATAACTCAACTTAAAATTTTCAGCTATGCATTCCCAGTCATTATCGATAAAATCAGCGGTTTAAAATACATGTACATTTGTATACTGTAGTACCGTAAACCATTCAACTATGTAGAGTTGTTGTTGTACAATTAATGGGTGGATGCGATTTATTACAGAAAGCCTCTATATTGATTTATTGTGGTAAAATGAGGCATTTTTCGCCATAATTTCTTCTTTGATTGATTTATTTATCATTTTATGTTCATTGAACACATAATCTATGTTTCAAGAAGATAATCTGCTAGATGTAGGGAGTGCCCCTTTAAGAGAATAAAATGGTAAATCACAAAGTGAACGTGTATGATCTGCATTGTTTACAGTGCCCACTTTCGATGAACAAGGAAGCGACTGTTATACTTTTATAGTTTTATGTCCTCAAATTAATGTTTTGAGCACGTGTCAAGTTTACTTTATTACCTAAGCGCTACTCGAATGATAACGTCAATAATTTTGCCATATTTGTAAAATCTCGTTACTTTCCTTATGAGAGACTCGTACATTTCTTAACCAGTTTTCTTTACTGTAGATTGGGTATATCTTTGCTCTAATATTTTTTTTCGTTATTTTGTAATTGCTAACTTCGCCTATTAAAAAATGCGAATGATTCATGTCACACAGATTTATGATGAAATAATTGTCCATACGTTAATTTTAAACTCGCAAACAATTCTGCCTGATGCCCCAATCTCACAGCCGATCTGAGTAACTCTGTCTCCCCGACCGGCACAATTCCGCGACCAAGCTCAACCAGGTGATTGGTCTGCTGTTTACACGATTGAAGGAGACATCTGCAAGACCTGTAGTTGACCAAACTAGATCCAACTCAAGACTTCAAAACCACTTGCCGATACACATCCCGACTTCTGCTTGACGTCTACTCGACCCTACCGACCCCTTCCCGATGTCTACCCGATCAACACGACCAGCCCGAACTTTTCTCGGCTTCTACCAGACCTCTACCCGTCCATGTAATATCGGCTACGACCGCAGCAAAATAGCAGCAGACTAGGTATAAAACTATTGTTTTGTTCGGTATTCGATTTGATCGAAGAATTTCATCTGATTGGGATCGTACAATATCGAATACAGATCATGTACATGTCTAGTTGATCGAGTACAGATCGGTAATATGAAATATGTGACTAGATGTCTTCCTGATGAACTAGACCTTGTACACGAGTATACACGTAACCAGACCACCTGGCGGATATATTTTACATGTCCAAACAAATCGTGTTGAAACCCCCACCGTAGACTGCTGCAGACCGGGCGGGACCACCCTGCAGACCAAGGGAGATCATGTCACGACCGCATGATCGAGGTACTCAGATTGGCCATGACATCAAATCACAAACTTTTCTTCGCGCGAAGATTACCCAAATAGTAGTTTTATGTAAAGGTTGTACCATATGCTTTCACTGCATATTTACAAAGAATATGTAAAAGTGATAAATTGTTTGAAATTAACTATGGATGAAGAAAAATGTTGATTCTTTTGATTGCTATTATTGTACATAGTGGCTATGCCAATGGTTTGCATTAAAAGATGCATTTCGTGTCAAAGATATCATCCGTACGTTAACAGAAACAGAGAACGTTTTACACAAACATCGTTTCTCAGCGTCTCTCAACAAAGGTAAGAACAAACTGCAGATTTTTTGCCGTGTTATTTATGTTATTTATACGTACCAATTACTTCTTCATGATCGCATAGTTTTGATATTATTTTTTCTGTCTAATTCAGGTATCAACTTTACAGTTCAAGGAAAAACAGAAAACTTCCGGTCTGGAGGTGGACTGGTTTCGATTGACTGCCTAAGATGTCTTTGTTTGGTAAATATTCAAATGTTGCTCATTTACATGTACCACCACTGAGTCTGTGTACTGGCTCTTTTAAAATCTTACTAACATTTACCCATTACAGCTCGATTAAAAACAGCAATAGAATACATTACACACATCTTAACTTTTATCACCTTCAATTATTTTCTTTACCATGCATCATGAATGTCCGAAGTTACTAGCTTTGCATTGCTCGGAAAGCTTATGTGCAGTTATGTATATATTCATGTTTTCCTTTTATGGCTTAATTTTATACATGAATATGAAAAATAGTTGAATCTACCGCAGGGTAAAATAGTATCCATAGCACAGAAACCGTACATGCGCATGTTTCATCGGTTAAAACTGTTTTATATGTCAGAGACTGTCAGACTGTCGTCCCGGTGTTTGCGTGATGACTGAGAGTCGTATTGGCTGTGGGTTCTTCCTCATCTCGAAGGAATTCTGGTATGACTGTAACAAAGTTGGATCAGGTATGATTAGTTTCCAAGTACAGTATTAACTGACATATCAGCCTCATGTACTTGAATTTCTCTGATATGTTTTCTGCAACAAAATGCAGCTGTCTGGAAACGTGTCGGTCGTAAAATGCGAACCATTCAAGAAAATTTGACAATTTAGACACGAAGCCACATCTTAAAACACCAACGATGCATTCGTTATTACATGTAGACAGTGTTTGTAAAGTTAAACTCTCTTTCGCATTTTTACACTTTAGGTTGCATATTACTGATTTGTCAATTCTTACACGGCTTAAAGCAGATCAAGTGTAGATCAATAGCACCTGTGCATCTTTTACATATTTGTAAGCAAATATACGGTGAACGCATTTATGAATACGTTAAGAAAGACAAATATCATAGTATTAATTTAGATCAAAATATTGTCACGTCTGAGTTTAGTCACGTGCCTTCCTGTATTCAGTGTAAAAGTATTGAAGTTGTTGCCCATGTAGCGTAGGATGGTTTAAAGCGCTTACCCTAGGGGGCAGATCGTAAAGTAGTTTTTGGTTTACTTTAATCGAGACAAAATGTCGGATTGTTGTGGCGGATGGTTATCCTTATTTTCCTTGTAAGTTATATGTTTTTGTGTTTTGAATCAAATAACCATATACTCAGTTCCAAAAGAAAGTGTGCACTTAGGTTTTTGTTAATTTTATGTTTTATTTTTAACAGAAATATCATGATGTTTGGAGCAATTTATGCTCAATCGCCTGTGCATTGACAGCGCATTCAATCGATAGTAAAATTGTGTACATGTATAAAGGTAGTGTTCGAAATTCGAGACCGATACGTTTTATCAAAATGGAGAAATAAAAAAGTGCACACTTTCTTTTGGAACTGAGTATATGCAAGATGTGACCAAGTTGTTTACCTATGGCAAGTTTTTATCTCAAGCTTGTATCTTTATCAACAAAAAAGTTATTAAAGCCGTTTCACGTTCATGTGAAGTGCTCCCAAGCAGAACGAGTGAATCAATTTGCTTAAAAAAAATCTAAATTCTGCCGATTATGGTCTATTTTTTCAGCTCACGCCATTCCCTTGTCATGTAAAATAACCCGTATAACAATCTAGATTCAAGCTTGAAATAATAATTCGACCATGGCATAGGTAAATAACTTGGCCACATCGTGCATGTGGCCATTTGATTAAAAAACACATAACACTAAAGGTTGTTTTTTTACACAAAAACATATGTCTCCCCCAACTCCCACACACGCACATTACCACTATCTGATGTGGGAAACCAAGGTCAGAACTGGTTGGAAAAGTAGGTGGTAATAGCTTTAAGATCATGTATTTCTACGCGTATAGTAACAGTGACCTTGATCCCCCGAAAAAAAATTAAAACTAAAAACAATGTTTAATTCTATTTTTAGTAACAGTGACCTTGACCCCCTGGATTATATGTTGTTATTTTCGCTTAAGTCAATTTAAAAACTTGTAAAAATCTATTTATAGTAACAGTGACCTTACCTCGATCCCTCCTAAAATTAAAAAACTAAAGGTTAAGGTTAACATCTGACCCAAGTTTCATGAAAATCATTCGAGGGGTTTAGGAGATACGGAGCGGACACGAAATACAAGGTTCGAACCTTTGACGTCGAGCTGTGACCTTGATCTTGAGCCGGCGCGGTTGGTTCACGGGTTCTGCACATTGCGCAGTTGAAGTGAAAATCTGACCCAAGTTTCATGAAAATCCTTCAAGGAGTATAGGAGATATAGAGCGGACACGATTTTGCCGAACATAAGGATGGGCGGACGGACGGACGGACGGACGGACGATCAGACAGACATCCATGGCAAAAACAATATAGCTCACCCCCATATTCTATGGGGGCGACATAAATTCAACTAACCAGGAATAAAATAATCATCCGCCACAACAATCCGACATTTTATCTCACCACCAACCATCTGTCTCGATTGAAGTACACCAGAAACCACTAAATATGATCTACCTCCTGCAATAAGCGCTTTAAAACATATTTCATTAGATATAGATCCTGAAAAAAGTCAGCCTTGTCATTAGCCTAAACTCGATGTCATTTTTGGCCTTGGGACTGAAAGTTCCCTAGGCCTAAGTTAGCATACCACATTTCAAACACTGCAGACAATTTAACTGTGCTATGTGCGAACAACTGTAAACATGCGCTTTGGGAAAGTAGTGCAAGACAGACCAGATCAATCTGCTGTTTGAATGTCGTATACGATAAGAACATATTACAAATAAAAAAAGCAGTATACAACTTCAAACGATTGCAGAAAGGTCTATAGCTTAGGGGCTGCATTACACAATTTTTCTGTTTTAGAAATTACTGCGCTGTTACGGAAGATAATGATATGCATATCACGGAAAAGTACGGATATTTACGGAAATTTACGGAAATGTACGGAATTCGATGTAAGAGTTTGTAGTTTGATTTTCAAATTTCTGATGTTATTTCATTGACAACTTTATTATTTACGAACGATTACATATATATA
>JAUMHA010343461.1:0-14165 GCA_032359765.1 Saxidomus gigantea | reverse complement strand
CGACGGACATTTATCCATCCTAATAGCTCACCCTGAACAGATGAGAAAATTATTTGCACTAAAAGAAATAGAGCGAAAATTCAAATTATGAGCCGGCTAAAAACACGTCTCTACTGCACGACTGAATTTTTTCAGTGATTTTTCGCAAACTTTCTGCAAAGTCGCTTTATTTTGAAAGGAAATGATGGGAAACGGTAGCAAATGATGTCGGTAGACTTAAGAACTAACATACTTCACAAAATACATGTTTTCCAAGAAAAGAACACTAAATGCTTGGAAAACATGATTTTTAGTCAATTTTCCGAGAATTTCGCTTTAATGTCAAAAAGCAAACCGTACGTAATTATTACGAAAGTTAATGATGCTGGTAGAGTCCCTTCACATGCAACGCGGAAAAAACAGCAGATGGCTTTCATTTCCGAGAAAAAACGACAGAGATGAGTTCGGTTTAACGGTACAACAACAAGGGTGGTGTTATATAAGGACTATACCCAGAGGACTATAGTTGTCTACGAAAAGCCCGCCGAGCAATGCTTTAGGTTTTACGATCACGCAACATGAAACAGTAGCGAAAGGACCACAGAGCAGTAAGGGGCCTTCGTAGACAAATAGTTGGAAAAAATCACTTTGTCAAAGAAAGGCCTGCGGATAAAGGCCTCTGATTTTAACATTACAGGAATGTTTTCTTTTACGATAAGGTCTGAGGTGTCCAACACATGTTCAGACCTTTCCACAGCACAAGTTCGAATTCGGCTAGGGATATCATTTACGGAGATATACAGAGAAAGGCTTCTCGTAAGGGACATAGATGAGTTCGGTTTAACGGCACCACAACAAGGGTGGTGTTATATAAGGACTATACCCAGGGGACTAAAGTTGTCTACGAAAGGCCCGCAGAGCAATGCTTTAGGTTTTACGATCTCGAAACACAGTAGCGAAAGGACCGCAGAGCAGTCAGGGGCCTTCGCACAAAAAGAGTTGAGAAAAAATATAATTTTGTCTACGAAAGGTCCGTAGATAAAGGCCTCTGATTTTAACATTACAAGGTTTTTTCTTTCACTATACATCTCAATGCTGTTTAATTTAACGAAATTCGTAACAAAGTTGAAACGGAAATATAGGTACTTTCCGTAAGTGAATAGATTACGATCGCACATCTTGAAAATTTAGAATCTAACTTCAAACATGTTTTATAAAACGATTATATTACAATCCTTACGGTGTCAATGTAAAATAGACACATTCAAATAGATCTGTACATGTATTTTACGAGCATGGTGTGAACAGACATCACTTATACAAAAAGAGTGACACCGATGAGTGTCTACAGAAATTTTCCCGAGACCTTCATATGCAGCTCCCCGGAATGTGGTCGAAAGAGTACAAAAGTTGTTCTTTCACAGTTTTATTTGTACTCGTATATACAAGTTATTACATACATGAAGTAAATTCCGTGAATGTTTTGTGATTTCATCAACTTGCGCGCAGCCAGTGACTTGATATGTCATATAACTGTTACACTAATTATTACCATAATAATGTATGTGTGTAGCCAATGACACTGAAAATAAATTTGCACGCGAGAGTAAATATAGCGGTCACACTGACGACATATACATTGTAACGTTCTAGTTGGAAACAAAATGTCCGTGTCAAAAGCATTCGGTTTTTAATCATACATAGTTTGTCTTTTCCCGTCATTTTATTGTAATGAAATTCGTAAGTATAAGTTTTCTTTTTCATTGATTGCATGTTTGTACATCAAAACGTAAAGTAAAAATATATAGTAAGTTAAAGATTGATAACATGGTTTCGCTGGGATGCTATCCACTTTAATCAATGATCATTCACAAATTTCCACAATTTCATCATATATAATACATGTTAATGAAATAAACAAATTGTATACGAGATCAAATTACCCGTCTGCCATGTCTGACGTTCCATTTTCATGTCAAAATTTTGTCGATTTGAATTGTTTTCCGAGTTTTATTAACCCCAATTCAAAACATGGACAGTACGATGTGAAAACGGCATTTGATGAAAAAATGGTGTACTGCACTCTAAACGAAAATTAAGCAGCTAATACTGCTCGTTATATCTTAAAGCACTAAATTTGTGCATACATGTACAAATATTGTCATACACATGAAGAAAATTCAAACAAGGCTTGAGAATATGTACCCAAAACTGTGCTTTTCGGTTTTATCTAAAAAAAACAGTATATCATGACTTCAGGGAACATATGCATTTTTAATAATTCATGAACTTGCGGTAGCGATTTAGATTATCAGCCAGATATATCATTGAATCATTCACAAAGAAATGACCCCTGACCCTGAATCACCGCAGGAATACTACACATGTAGAATTATGTATTTTCTCCCATATAAACAACAACTCGGCGGATTGTAGCTACTTCAGACCGTTTTGGATTTTTGCAACGGGTTGTTAATATTACAAATACACATATCACACGGTAAAATAATGGTGTGTTTCATTTTCTTATTTTGGAATTCAGAAACCTTCGTGTGACCTCGTAAGAAACCTTGACTCTACGAGTTCAAACTCTGGTTATGAAGATTGGTTTTACTGCACAACCTGTCAACAATTATTATTGAGTAACACGGATATTTCATACTTAACTTGAATTAGGTATAAGCTACGCTTTTCTGACCTCTCGGGATAAACTGAAGTGTAACCTCACGACTTTAAGAAACTATCGTTTGGTAATAAATTCCCCCGACTCCAATGATATGTTGCTTCAAAACTTTCTTAACTCTATGCCGCTAAGACAATTTTACAGAAAACATTTTATGTCAAATTTAGGTACAAGTATCGTTTTGTTGTCATTCATGCAGAAAGTGTTGTGGTTCTGTTACTTTCGAGTATCAGAATATTCGGACGTAGCCAACGGACTGGCGATTGGATAGTACATAAACTGGCACATGTTGTTACTTTCCGTGTCATGTACAGTAAATGCAAACTGGCTGAGATAGAGATTTAAGATAGCACTTGTTCAGATTTTTTTTATCATAAATTCTTATCAAGTGCACTAAAAATAGTCGCCGGTCACAGTTTTTTTCAGTCACTATTTGAGAAAGACGACACTGTCTTTCGGAGGATGAAGAACAATTTTAAATCCGCTGAAATATTTTAACCTTGTACATCAGATCTGCCGCATTGTCTTCATTTTGTATTAAATGACGTAAAGAAAAGTTCAAATTTAAGCGCATGTACTAACGACGAGAGTGTACTAACGACACCCCTATTTTAAGCGGTAATTTATAATTGATTCTCCCACTTTATGTATCGACATATGTATCGGTTTTTTGTCAGAAAGAAAGGTGTATAGGTGTAGTTAAACTAATATGAAATGCTGCAGTTTTATGGCAACGGCTGTACCGCAATGAACGAAGCACGCCATACTGAAAGGTTGTACTTTTAGTGCAGTAAGGAATTCAGTAAGAATAATTGATGAATAATGTACCGGATTTAAATTAAGGTAAGAGAATTATTTGGAAATGATTGGTAGTTTGTGAATGATAGAAATAGAGAGACAATTAATGGCATTATGCTTGAAAAACTGGAATGAACATAGTAGCAATCATTGTTTGAAAATGGCGGCGATTTAAGAATTATTTGGAAATTATTTGTATTTTTTTAATGAGGTTGTAAACAATTATTTGCATTGTGGTTGAGAAACTGGATTGAACATGGTAGAAAGCATTGTTTGAATCTGTGGCAATTTGAGAAAAGCCTTTTGTGATTGGAAATGTTGTTGGATTGGTATGTATTTATTGCGATATATGTTTTGAATGACTTTGTGGCTGATCGTGTGTCTGTCCGTCCGTCCGTGTGTCTGAATTGGACATTTCGCGTAGAAAATGGGTATTGTTGCACTGTGACTCTGACCAAAACCCTTAACCCTAAACCAAAGCTCTTAACCCTAACCCCAAACTATTAACGCAATACCTGAACACTGAACCCTTTGACTGTGACCCGAACCCTTAACCCAGACACCAAACCCTTAACCCTTAACTCTGACACTGAACCATTTGACTCTTACCGTAACCCTTAACCCTTACCCCAACCCTTATCCGTGCATTCTTTAGAATTTACATACATATACATAGACAAATAGATGATGTAAGTGAGTGAGTCATGTACGAGGGTTCGATTCCCTCCCCAGACATTGAAAACAGCTGGTGCAAGAGTAGGCAGATTGTCTGGTGGCCCCGCATGACTGGCTTCACTATAGAATCGAATAAAACCCTAAACCCAAACCCTTTACCATGACCCCATGAGTCGTCTTGCCATCAATGACACCCCTTCCAATGAGCAGCTATTGTCGGTTTTATTTATTCTTAGGGAGCCCGGATGGAAAGCTACTGTAAAGAAATATATTGAAACAGTATTAATTGACATAGTCAAAATCGAGTAGGAGACTGAAAAGTAAACGATGAAGATACTAAGGCTTAAAAAATATATGTGGTTCAGGTAACCCGACTTATCCTATTTTTTTGCGCCGACCCTAGAAATTTTAATTGATTTTAGGCAGTTTCGATTTTTCAAAAAAAATAGTGTTTTGTAACCTGAAACGAAAAAAATTGAGTACGAAACGGAAACGCTTGGAAATCGTCTATCAATCGTTAAAACAAACACGGCGGCGAGTGTGGAGAGAGTAAAAATAACGTGACTTCGCGTAACTCGGAGAAGAAACGAAAATGACTCCATTGAATGGAGTCATTTCGCGGTCGTTTGGAGTGAATATTTCGAGTATTTCGATATTCTCCGAGTACTTTGGAGTGACTTCGCGTGAAGTATTTATTAATTAAAATATCGGTAAAACACACCTGTAAAAGCTACCTCTTGATTTTAGATCCATTAAATCACAATGATCGAGTCAGACGTCGCAGTCGACGTTTTTCGTTGAGAATCGCCGCTACTGTATACTATCACAGCGTTATGTTGTTTTTTATTGTTTCAAAAAGTATTGAGTTATTTCTTTGTCAGAACCTTAAATATTTATCACCTTAATGTTGATTTAAAATATATATTTCCGTTAAAAATCCGCTGTAATTGGTCCCTTAGCATTGTCACTTGCGATAGGTGTGAAAAATGTGGCCTGTCGTACTTCAATTTTGAAATTGTTTGCAAATCCAAGCTGAGTGACACCGCTGACTGAGTTGTGAATGCAAAAAGTATTTATCAATTAACATTTTCAATTGGTCTGTATTTAAATCAAAACGTTCTGTTTTAAAGAAAGTTGCGGCGTTCCAGCGTGTCCGTTTTTTTGCCATTAATTGTTTCATCAACTGTCAAAGCCAACGTTTTTCCAGTAACAGTTTTCTTCTATTTATTTTAATGAATAACCTTTGCCGAAATATCTATTTTTACTGCAACCTCTTTTATTCATAAAGATAAAGCCGCATGTGTCACGAGATCAAAGAACAAACGCCGACGCACATTGTACATGTGAGTTTTGTCTGATCTTAGTGAAGCACGTGGCATCAAACAGACCGAGATATTTGACACATTAAAAAGTAATTCTAGACAATAGTCTGATGATTTTGGACTAAATTTTTAGAAATAATAGTTTGGAATAGATATTGTTATGAGTAAGTTTTATTTTTGGTGATAAAATATATTGAACACGCTATACAAATGCACGTCGGTCGGCAAATATTTTGAATGTAACATGCATACAACTCAAAAACATTTCACGTGTAGACGCATTACTACCGGCTATAATAAATTTGATTTTTATGACCCGTAAACCCGTTCATTTACCTGTTAAATTACGCGAAGTAACATTTTACTTCCGCGAAGTGACGCGATATTTCTCCGTACGTGAAGTCACTTCAGGCACTCCAAGCTCACTCAACGTCATTTGTCTACGAGCTACTGAGGCGAAGAGTGGAGTGAAAAACACTTCGCGTTTTTTGCATAATCCTTCAGGCCTGTACTGTACGTCTGTTATAACTTGCGTCTGAAAAAAAAAGCCGACCTATCTACCCTATTTCTTTCACCAATGTAACATGAACCACATATTTCTTTTAGCCTAAATGTATTGGATTGTTAATGGCATTTTAATACGAGAAATCTGAAGTAGTTGTAAATAATGATTATGAAGTTGTTGGATAAGTGTGATTGATGCTATCGTACTGAAGACAACTTTAGTGAAAATGATGATGGTGATAATAACGAAAATGATCATAAATGATGAAGAAAATGCTAGGGATTGTAATTATAAAGGCTAGAAATATGTAGTTACGTATGAAGTCTCTATAATATTCTGAATATGTTTGAAACTATTCTAAAGTTAACGACATGCCCCTCATGAAATTAACCGCTCCTTGCAACACTTGCAACTATACCATGGACGCCTGTTCCCTGTAAAAGCAACCTCGTTGAACCGTGTACCGAAGTACGATTAACCTCGGCAGCGTTTTACCCATTGCATCATTGACTCCTATGACTTTGAACCGTATGCCATTTACCCCTGTACACTGGTACCAACGATCTCTATCCAGGTTACCCCTATATCATTGACCGTATACCATTGAACGAATTCGGTTAACCACGTATGTATCTACCATAAAGCCTTATATCTTGAACCTATACCATTGACCTTTGTGCCATAAACCCCATATTGTCAGCTCATTAATCGTGTATACTTTAACTTTAGATCCATGCACCTTTCACCTTTAAACCATCATTGCACCAACACCATTTGTTATTATACTATTTATCAAAATACATTAACTTGTGTACCGTTAACCCTTATACCCTTGATCCCTGCACTTTTGACCATGTACCCATTTACCTTTCACCAATGACCCTAAACTACTGATCTCTTTACCAGTGACCTTTGTACCATTATACTATTTATCAAAACCCATTAACTTGTGAACCGTTAACCCTTATACCCTTGATCCCTGTACTTTTGACCATGTACCCATTTACCTTTCACCAATGACCCTAAACTACTGATCTCTTTACCAGTGACCTTTGTACCATTTACTTATAGAGTAGATCCTATACCGTTTAACCATATACCGTTGACTCTTATACCATTTACCTACGGTGTTTACACATAAACCGTTAACTATACCGTTGAACCCCGACGGCCCCTACACCGTTGAAAACCTGTACAGTTATACAATTTACCTTATACCATTAACCCGAATAGCTCTTTAACTTAAACCCCAAGCCCAGTACCCCCATAAACCTAACCATTTATTCCTACAACCCATAATCGTATACTCCCACATCCTTACATATATCCCTATACCCATAACTCTCGCACTATTAACCCTGTGCCGTAACCTCAATACAATTGACATTTTGTACCGCTGACCCTTGTGCCATTAACCCTGTACTGGTACCACTGACGCTAAACCCCTTACCCATTTACCAGATAACCCTGTACTGCTTACCCTTTACCCTCTTATCCTACACCTGTACCATTGACCCTCTTCCCCTGCACCCTTACCCTATAACCCGTACTGACTTATCCTTATAGCTTGACATACATATTTATTGGTATGTAAGCAATTTTACTTTTATTGCAGATGTACAAAAGACTCCACTATTGATAATGGACGTTATGAACAATATAGTTGTACCCCTAGAAGAAGAGGATGTCAAATCGTTTTCATATTTATTTGATACGACTCGGGAAAACGGTGAAACATTCTGTGAAGTGTTTGAAAGACATGGACGTGATGTTAGCAAGCTTCTTCATCGAAGAAACTAATATTCCTATCCGTAGTACAACTGTAGGGGAAATGGAGCAACACGATAGCCTGTATTACTAGCACGATGTAAATGGTGTGTTAATTGAATGGCGGAAGTTTAAAGTAGTAAACTTTGCAATACCGTACGTAGACATAATTCAAAAGGGGTTGATGTCAGTGAGGTCTGTATATAGTTTGTTGAAGAAACATGTATAATTGAGTAGATTTGGTCGTGAGGCATTATCAGTCTTTACAAGGTGTGTCGGAAATAAACTTTGTTATAGTGGCGGTTGGGAAACATGGATCGCTTTCATACCTGAGTTTGACCTGGATAATGCTTTGTCGTCAGTTTATTTTAAGGATATAAAGACATTAAGTAATCTTAGACTGATATTGCAGAGAAGTATGACAGAACAGATTGGTCAGGGCATGATCAATAATACCTTGTCAAAGAATAAGTTAAGTTATATGAGAATCCTTCTACAGGAACAATTGAAAGTGTTGGTGATGTTACAATCCTCATTAGACAGTGTATTATGTAGCAGTGCAGGAGATGAAGAAGGTGGTTATTCTTTTCGATTTTGCGAAAAGTACCCACACGATTTTCAGTTGCCGATTAGGAGTTTCCACGAAGTCGTGGATGTAACTGTTCATGCTGGACTTACAGTCACAGGACTATGTAGTACTGAAGAAGGGGAAACAATCGAAATGAGTTTATTTTGGAGCCGAGTTGGTATGCAGGTGATTGTAGGACAGGGTTTAGGATCATGGTTAGAAAGAATACGAATGTGAACAAAAGGAAAATGACGAGAGAAAGCATTAATGTGGCCTTTGTGACAAACATTGTATGAATGATGACTTTAACGAGAAACATCTCGATTCTTCATTGCACTTACTGCAGATTTCACAACAGTGTGCCGTTTCAGTGTTTGTTGCGTATCGATTGAATACAGGTAATGAATGACTAAAGCGTCTGTAGGCGGAGCTACATTTTACACAGCACGGAGAGCAATCAGATAACCTGTATGTATTGCAGGACATACTTAGGAAGAAATATATAAATCGGTCATATTATTAATGGCAATCAATAGTGTTTATTCGGGGTTTACGTACATGTAGCTTGTGTGCTAGAGTCGCATCAAAGAAAAGGATTTCCAGTACAAGTGTCATTTCACTTACATAAATTTAGTGTGAATATCTGTCACAGAAGTAGAGTGAATAAAAATATTGTAAATATATATACGATTTCGCTCTTTTATAATTTGTCTATAAATGATCCGATCGCAATACTCGCATTATGCATTATAAAATACGACAATACTGATATCTTGTTACAACCGCGCATGCTTTGCACGTGCTGTAGTGCTTAAATGTTTCTGTCGATGCTCTGAAATCTTTAAAATGATAATCTGTGTAGAAAGAAATGTAACAGAGACCGTTAAATTTTGTTTGTTTATCTAAAGACAGGATGTATATCTATCATGTACACTTTTGACCATTAGATTATTTGTACAATCCCTGCTGAAGATATCTAGCGCACAAGTCATCAGAGTCGTTGTGTAAAACTGGAGAAACCAGTAGTAAATGCAGCTTTCAAAAACAAAAAGTAGAGCGTTTACCTATACCGATAGTCCAACAATTTAGACATAATGCTTGTTTCTTATTTCTACATTTTTTTTAATTTTTAGCGTTTATTTTTTTACATCTTTGTTAGCCTGACCTTCCTTGATGAATATAAAAAGCAAAAAATCATAAAAGTGAAAACTGAAAAAAAAAATGCGAGGTCTTATATCTAGGACTAACTACCTATACCGGTAGACAAGTAAAAGTTGACATATCGCCAGTACAAATGAAATTTACTTTAGTAGTTTCGTTTACTTCATTGGTGACGATTACATGTCCAATCGAGCCAAGTTTTGATGTTTTCAATTTGTGTTTATTTCATTGACATACTATTTGACTTTTCGTAAGTTTGTACAGCGATACATTTACCTGAATCTGAGATGGTACACGGACGTTTGCTATACCTGTATACAAATATTTACATGCAGAGCGTATGTACCATGTATATGATTTGCCGTAAGTGTTAAAGTGTGGTCAGTCACTGATCTAGACATTTTTCATAAATTTTACGAAGGTGAATTTCGGTTTAATCGGCGATGATGCAACAAAACAACAACTATATATATTATACATTTCTAATTTCGCTTCAGATAGAATTTCCCGTATGAACAAATATACAGGAAAGATGATAAGGGGTGCTATATTCTCGGCAGGTTCAACAGTGATTCACGAATATAAAATGTCTTAAAACAGTTCATGATAAACATCCTGCAAGAAATGTTCTTGGAATCATGTTTGTAAAACCTGGGTCCTAATAAGGACCCAGGTAAAGCGTACGTTGTATAAGTCTATACATATGTAAGTCTATAAGTTCTATACAACCGTGTCTTCTTAGAACAGTTAACGTTTCAGAGACATAGCCGAGGACACATTTTCCGCCATCAAAATTTTATTGTATGGACCATATTACTTAAAAATGTAAAATCTTTGTTTCTTGTTGATTATAGAAACACGCAGTACAGTTCGGTTTCGTTTGTAAAAATTGAATAGATCATAATTCAGTTTCAGTACAATAGTTACACTTTCGAGGTTTAAAATTAACCGATTTTATCCTAAAGTATACATAAGCACTAGATTCATAAAAAAATCAAATATTGTCGCAATTGTAGCTGGAAGATGTGTAAACTTGTATATATAGTTGAACTGTCAGTATAGTATAGCGTGTACGATAGATAAAGGTATCGATTGGGGCGGAGCTAACTACAGAATGTGACATCAACGTCATTTACTACCTGTGTGTAAAGCAAACACTGAAACGGCGCGCTATTATGAAATCTGCAGTACCTGGATCTGAGATGGTACACGGAAGTTTGCTATACTCAGAGTGCATATACAATGTATACAATTTACCGTAACTTTAAATAGTGGTCACTCATTGATCTAGCCATTTTTTTTTATAAATTGTACGAAAGTGAATTTCGGTTTTCTCGTAAAATAAATCGACGATGATGCAACAAACTGCTATAGATACATTTCTAATCTCGCTTTAGAAAGGATTCTACGTATGAAAAATATACAGGAAAGATGATAAGGGATGCTATATTCTCTGCAGGTTCAACAGTGATATACGAATAAAAAATTTCTTAAAACAGTTCATTCGAAACATCCTGCAAGACATGTTCGTGGAATCATGTTTGTAAAACGTTCGTTGTAAGTCAGATTCTATACAACCGTGTCTTCTTAGCACAGCAAACGTTTCAGAGACTTAGCCGAGGCATCAACATTTTATCATATGGACTATATAACATAAAAGTATAAAATCTTTGTTTCGTGTTGATTATAGAACACGCGCAGTACAGTTCGGTTTTGTTTGTAAAAATTGAATAGATCGGTTTGTATACAGGTAATAGTTTCAGTACAGCAGCTGTTTTAAGTAATAAACTTTCGAAGTTAAGAATTAACCGATTTTATCCTACGAATACATAAGCACTATATTCAGATATTGTCGCGACGTGTAAACTTGAATATTTAGTTGTACTGTCAGTATAGTAGTGAGCGTGTACGATAGCTGAATGTATCGATTTGGGCGGAGCTAACTACAGAAAGTGTCAACTACGTCATTTACTACCTGTGTGTAATGCATACACTGAAACGGCGCGCTATTATGAAATCTGCAGTACTTAATTATAGCAGGAGATATTAGATTTTTGTCTATTATTTCTTATTATTGAAAGCCAGCGAGCTTGTCTGTCACATAAATAATGTGTTTTCTTAGTAAAAATATACAAATTTCTACACATTGTTTCTTTAATTAGACATACTTGGATGACTAAAAGTCTGTACTGGATAATGAAATATAACCAAATCACATTAATGTATTGAATGCAGTAAGATTGTAATACACTTTCTGTTCTAGTCAATAATGTATTATCTTATGTATCCAACAAGGATTGCAAAACTAGTGCTTCCAAATTATCTGCACAGCGCTCAATGACCGCTGACGTTGACCCATGTAACCTTGTACCTATACCCTTCCCCCTATTCCCTTGTATATCGATCGCACATTGACTATTGTACCATTGTCCGTAAACCCTCCCAATATAATCTTGTTCATTTGACCAATAAACCCTGGTACATCACCCCTACACTGTTTACCTGAAATACCGTTGACCCTTTTGCCATTGACTTCTTTCCAGTTGCCTCCTGTTTGTTGTACCAATCCCCCCTTACATAGTTATGTATATGACCCGTAAGTTGTTACCTCAGTACCGTTTACTCTTTTGCGTTCATCCGTATACTGTTTATCACTGTATCTTTGTTTCATTGACCATTTTCCGTTTAACCGTATACCGTTTACCCCATACCCTTTTGGCAATTGAACAAGATACCGTAGACCCGCATAACCATTGACCCCTCCAACATTGACCCCTTATACCGTGGAACCCGTACACTATTGAATTCATCTAGCATATACCGTATACCGTTGACATGTATAACCGTTGACTTGTTAACCTTGGGGCCTGTAAACCTTGCAGGTGGCCGCTTAAAATAATTGGAAAACTGTCATGATTTGTAGACTTTATGTAAAGCTAGCATAATTCAATCTGTACTAAAAAGAGGGAACTTATAGCTGGCGACTGTTTAAATCAGGTGTATTTGATATATAAATGGCTACATGTGTATCAAATTATATTCTAATATGCCTATGGTATATTTGTATAGTCAATTCGAGTGCTTTAATATGATTAATGTACTCGGAAAAATAGGCGGAGTTTCGGACATGGAGGTAGCTCCTTCTGGCTTTTCTTATTTACTCCCGCGCAGAAAATAAAATATAGAAATAGAAATAATATCTGTATAAATATATCAGTCGCATGAAATAATTGTGTTTAAGATAATAAATATTATTTTTGATTGCGTCAAGTAAGCCTTAGAATACCCTCACCTTGTTTTCCTTTAAAATGACCAAGACATTCAGCATTAACAGCCATACAATGTTTTGATTCCGGGAGACAAAACAATGAATGAAAACGTTAACGTCATCACACTGACGTCATTACTCCACATTAAAACGTTGTACAGTTTTAATTAACGGTACACATTTAAATCGATTGTCTGCTTTGTTCTTAATCTGACGTCTTCTGCATAATGTCACAGACAGGTATTTTTTATATTTTATTCATTAGATGATTAAACTAAAATAAGTAGGTATAATATAGTTATGTATGATATTTTGATTGGCTGCCCGAATAGGGGAGTGTATTCCAACAGCCACTATATATGCTGTTTTACACATTACCGCCGTGCTGAAAAAAAAAGTCCGTAGTAGTTACGATAGTTTTAAAAAATTCAGCTTATAAGAATCGAAATAATCTATGTCTTGGAGTGCTTTATCGAAATTGAAGCATTTCCCGTCGGTAATGTGCCTGCGTAATAAATCACTCGGGCTTCGCCCTCGTGAATTATTCCGCCAGTCACATCACCTCCGGGGAATGCTTCAATTTCGATAAAGCACTCCAAGCCATAGATTATTTCTTAATTGATGTATCCCAACTGGCCATTAAACGCATAATATATCGCATGACTGATATATATATGTGACCATTAAAGAGGTTCATCTTTAATCCCTTTATATGTAACAGATTGTGTAAATTATTTGATAGTCAAGGTGAGGACTGCACCAATGGTACAGGTCTATTGTTTGCTCTGGATAGACGTCCTAACAAAGATGAGGCAGATGATCTACCATGTACATCAAAACCATGTCAGTAAAACAAGTTAAATAAATTGCATTTGAAAAGATAAAATATCAAAACTATTCAAAAATTTAAGGACAAAAAAATGTCAGTAATAAGGACCACAGTGTAAAATTTAGGATTTCATTGTTTGCTAAACTTAGAAATAAATCAAGAGCTGCAATCTTTTACATTCTTCCACTATCAATTAAAGGTGTTCAATTACTTTTAAGCAACATTTTATGACAATTTTTACTTTTTGTATATTCTATTAGAGATTTATTTAATGAACAAAAAGACCTATTACAAGACCCCTGTTATTACTCCCCTTTAATATGAAAGTATTTAAAACGTTGAGTATTTCTTTTTATACCCCCAAAACGAAGTTTGGGGGGGTATATAGGAGTCACCTGGTGGTTGGTCAGGCGGGCGGTCGGTCGGTTGGTCTGTTGCATTTTCCTTGTCCGGAGCATAACTATTAGTTGGAATTCAATACAACTTCATAAAATGGTCAAGCACATTGAGAGGAAGCACAGTGCACAAGAACTATAACTCTATCTTGAGTATTTACAGAGTTATTGCCCTTTGTTACTTTTCCTTGTCCGGAGCATAACTTGAAAACTAC
>JAUMHA010343350.1:3592-14167 GCA_032359765.1 Saxidomus gigantea | reverse complement strand
CGCACAGACGGACGGACAGACGGACGGACGGTCAGACGGACGGTGCGATTTTAATATGCCGCCCTTCGGGGGCATAATAAAAGTTTAGTTTCATTGAAACAAACTATAACAAACGTGCTTCTGTGTTCATTCTGTCACAAATGAACTTTACATTCTCAACATAATATGGGGTTGCAAATTCCTTCATCGCTAAGAACAAGGCTATTTTTGCTTGGAATATCTTAATAGTTTAATAGTCTAATGTTTTATGATATGTGTCGACGACAGAAGATAATAAGCTATGACACAATCATTTTATTTACAAAAGATTGTCCCCAATTCAATAAACAACATAGAAATAAAACAGATGACTACCGTATAACTTTTATCCGTTTTATCTGTTGGAAAATGCTCAAAACTTGCCAACGAATAAAACAGACACAATCGGATATCACTGGACAAGGACCGCAAATACCGTATAAGAAATAGACGAGAAATTTATGCGAACGGACGCCAACAGATTGAAGAAAAAAATATATGTTGCACGTCTGTTAGTCCGGTGAGACTGACACTACAGTAAAACTGTTACGGAAGTAGTTTTATACTTACCAACAAACAATTTTGGCTACAAAAGTGATAGACACCATTTGCAGCATGACTCCGAGTGCTTGTGTGTGTATGGTCGTTCCAGTTTTGTGATCGCCAAAAGCTAAATAAACATTTAAAATAATACGCTAATTTGCAACTCTAGCTGTATCTTTAATGACTTTTAAACTTCATAAGCATAATTAAATTGTCTTCATCCGAAAGTACTTCTCTCAAGATTTTTACTTTTAAGGGATGATACTGACGTTTTGCTCTAAAAAGAAATACTCTTTGTGCTGTAAAAACAAAGAACATGGAAAAATAGTGTTCTACATCCTTAATTCTGCTTTGACAGTTACAGTTTTGTTTCATTACTTCAGCGATTTTTAAACCGAAGAGCGTGTAAGTTACTGCAGCTGAAACGGCTTGCGTGCGTGACCGTGGTCCTTTGAAATAATATGTTGGAATAACATTTCAGTTGTTTTTGAGTGAGCTCTTGCAACTACGGGGAATGATGGGGAGTTTTTTTCTTGTATAGAATTCAAAATGTATTACTAATACTATTATCTATCCCGTTACTGATATTATAATTGTCTTGTTCTGGATGGTTGGTACCATTTTACAAGAACATAGATAAAACAATGCTGGTAATTGGTGTACTTTTTCAGTTTTCATTGTTTTCGCGAAAAATCGAATTTATTCAATAAATCGATGGGGTTGAAAACACTTTTGCATGTGTTTTTGCCTCGTGTCCCCGCTATATGTTATTCGCGTGTTTCTGTCTGTGTCATAGTCACCATAGCCATGATAGCAAAGCAAACATTTAGAAAAGCGCACCGATATGCGGAAACTATAGGAACTTTCGTTGGCGTACATGGCAATATAAATGTGCTTTATTTCTTTCGAGGACGAGATAGAGGAGAGTTGTTGATTAGAATCATCAAAACTTACCTGTTCTATTTTCAGCCCTCCAACATAATTCCTTAAATGGAAACGGAATGAGGAGTTTGCACTCCCCTCCAAATGAACTGGTTGTATCAGGTAGGTACCTATTTTCATTGTTCATGTTACTCATACAAAATTTAGCTAACTTATCGTTTTAAGGCGGTTACACCGGAATCAGTATTTTGTGTTGTGTCTACATTGTGTGTGTGTTGTCCTTTACTTTTGAGCTTCGCGTAGCATTTATATAGTTCAGGTATAAGTTACAGTGTGTATTTTCTCGGAGTTTACAATTGGGGAGTGCTGCGTTTTATGATGTCAAGGTATAACTGTATAACTATTAGCTCCTCAAAATGTATTTGACGCTCATGATCTTTAAGGTATTTTTTTTATCTAGTATACATTTATTATCCGTAACGATTTACACATGGCAGAACTGGCTAATATATTACATTGAATATATTAAGATATGATGTACAATGGGGCCATTAAATGCTTGTAATTGTATATTTTTGTTGTTTCAGGGGCCAGAAGATGTTCTAGATATTTCGACGCCACAAATGGTGTTGAAATGGTTAGATTTGGAAGACGCTAGGTGCTTTATAGATCCATAAGAACATTCATTTTCTTCTTCAAGTCTCCAAGCAAATTTAACCATAACTTTGAATGGTGTTATTGTGTACGCGTGCCGCGCGTGTGTGGGTGCTTGCGTATGTATATCTAATTAGTTGGCTCGCATGCTAGGGCAAGTATAATAGGACGAACTACCGTTTTATTTGAGCTCGGAACAGCATTTCAATTTAGGAGAAAATTATATTACTAGTCTTGCAGAATGACAATCACAAAAGTTAATGTAAAGTACGAAATGGTATTCGTTTGTAAAAACAGTTTTGTATTTGTGAAGAAAAAAACAAGTTTATCGTGTAGATTGACAAAAGTAAGGGGTGGGTTGTATATTTAGCAAATAATTAATACATAATTTATATGCATGAATGTAGGATTGTGTAAAAGGCTCTGTCAATAATGTGGTTTCATAGTTGTGTAGCACGTGCCTTTTTCCTCGCTTCACTGCACTTCAATCCTGTTCATACAATTTACTTTTCAAATAAGTGCAATATTGCAGTCGTTAACATGATTTCACTACACTACAGTTCAATTTATATACATATTATGTAGACAATATTTGATATCTTTTGAATATGTTCGTGCATAGAAAATGACCTATGATAGCTTTATAGTGTAAGAAGATATTGTGCAATGTGTTAAAGCTGCTTGCTCTAAGGTTTTGGTAAAAAATAGTTATTCAGACTGTTTGAAAATAACATAATTTAGATCATAAAGTGACAAAAATGTTCGAGTATAAATTCCTGTAAAGTAATCTGTAAATTTGAAATTATACGCTACCAAATTATAAAGCGTTACACACGCTTTTCAAATTCCAATATAAACATATACGGAGCGGTGCCATAAAACCAACATTTTCAATTTTTTCTTTTTCAAATTCCTATCTAGATTTTTTCTTATTTTGTTGATTCTAGCCTTTGGTTTTATATTCTATGTATAAGTATATCATTGTTTTGAAAAATTATTTTTTTTAACGGGAACTTTGATCGAGCAGCATAACATAGCTGACATGGCCAGATCTTTGGTATGATGTCCCTAGATTTAAAAGTGACTTCTATCTTAATATCATACCAATTATGTCTTTATATGAATATAAATTTACTTGCTCAAAAATGGCATTTTATGTTGAAAAATGCTATTCTTTCCAGTATGTACTTATGTTTCTATGGCAACCATAAAAAAGTATGTTGAACAAAATAAGGCTTGTTTTGAATTTACACTGTTATGAGTTTTGTATGCTAGAGGTATGACAAACGCCAAACAGGGCTGATTTTCCACACTTGTGAGCTGTTCCCTTTCTTGGTCATAGAAAGACCTCCCGGTGGAGGAATGGCCATGTCTAACATGGCTCTTGTTTTATAAGAAAAGATAAGCAAACGCTGATATCACCAAAGTTACAGAAATTGATAATAATTACTATTTAAGAGATGTCTTAATATCCAAATATGATGACATCAAAAAAAAAGAAGTTACAAGCATTGAGGAATACTTTATCATTGCTACAGATATCAAAGCTCTGTACCATTTATTATTATTCCAGTTACTAATTTCGTTTATAATGACTTTCAAACCAGTATATATTACAGTATTAAAAATGTATTTTACAATTGTCATGTATGCGTCTGAATAGATAGCTACTCTTGTGTAACAAGGACACACATTGAAGAAATATTTACTCGTCTGAAGAATGCAGGGTCACATGCTCCTTCGATATTTTTGTACTTTCTTTGCGTTCTATTAGTTTTGTCCATTGTATTAAATATACATTTTAGCCAGCTTTTATCGTACAACATGACACATCTTGTTTCAAATTTCAACTTTTAAAAATTTGCTCGGCATGTTTCTATTAATGTTGCCCTTTCCTACTTGGTTGCAAATTTGATAGCCTGTTACTATAACTACAGCTTTTAGGGATCAAAAGAGTGTATGTCTAGAAATGTCCATCAGCACTTCCAGACTGCACGTTATAGATCATTACCAGGAGTGTAAAGAAACTACTTACATTGTATAAAGGAGGTTAGTTCTTGCCACATGTTTTAGCTCTAACATAACTGTATTTTCGTTTGAAAGCAGTGTTTGTATGAAGTGTTTGTCTACGAGGCCCGCTGTGACAAGAAGATTTCTTTAGGTTTTATCTTCTTTTGTCTTTTTAACATTTATTTACAGGTTCATGTGAATGTTTTGTTGCAAATGATCTCTACATTTAACTTATATGATTTCATATGCATGTACTCTGTTCATAATAATTATCATATTGATATGATTGGGATTGCATAATAACTGTTTGAAAGATTGTAAGATATGGAGAGCGCTTGTTCCCCCACCCTTATATACCTATGTACAGGGAGAATAAATTCATTTGAATGGAAAAAATTCTTCAGACACTGTTATATATTTGTTTCAATCGTCAAGTAAATACTACTAAAATACTACTGACGATTTCCGCGAGTTGCGAAAGCTTTGAAAGCTAGCAGGGTTATTCTGTTTAAGGTATTACTTTTCATTCTGTTAAACTAATTTTATTCTAAAATATTTATATTTTGTAAGTTTATATGTATTTATTCTTCTTAATGGATTATTTACAGCCGAAACAGTTAACACAATAGTCAGAGATGTCTCATTCACAATCTTGCCCTTTAACGATTGTGTTTCAAACGTAAAATGTGCTTTTAAGATACCTTAATTGTTTGTGGCAATCATTGTAATAGCTGGCTGCATGTCCGTCTTTGCTAGCTAATAAATTTTGAAAGACGACAAAACATCGACAAAATTCGAACTTAAATCTTTCAACGCTCACTTTACTTAGCTTTGCCTTTTCATCTATTTTTTAAAGGTTAGAATAAGTAATTAGCAGCATAATTTTATGTAGTAAATCAGAGAGAGAAATATAATCAGAATGATTATGTAAATAGATATCATTCATGCATATTAACCAAAAGTCAAATCTTGATAATGCTCTTTTTTTCAAAACAGTATCAGAATGAATCGAAAATGTTTGTTGTCACTAAAATAAATACCCTAAATGAGAATTATTTGGTATATTTACAATAAAAATAGTTTGCTCTTGTAGAATGAAATCCAAATACAATCATCAGGCCATGATACGACATGACAGAAAATTTATACACTTTACTTAAATACTTCATTACTAGGTTGACAAGCTACACTATCGTATTTAAAAAAGGTTTAATCATTAGAATTCCGATGTGTTTAAACCTCCTACAAAATATTTCACAGCATGATAAAAATTGATTCGATCAATTCAATCATTTTAACCAGCTTTAAACGCTTTCCTTTATATTATTATGTACTGTATATTGTATATTAGTTACACTAAGTCGGTACTTTATAATAAGGTAAATTAATATGGATAAAATACAGTTGAAAAAATCCAAGGTCCTAAATCAACCATTTGAAATAAAATTGTGCGTTTTCAAGTGCATTCTATTGAATTAATTGAATTAATATCTTTTAAAAAATCGCTAAAACTTGTCCCTGTCAACGATTACAAATGTATGATAGTAAGTTTTTTCAAGGTTAAAGGAAATGTTATGTTGGTGCCTTAAGCTTAGTTTGAACATTTAAGCGATTTTTAAATCGACTATCTTAACATCAAGTTTTCTATGTAAAATCCAGTCATAAAACGTTATTCTCAAGGGTGTACTTTTAAATGTCATATTACCAACGAACTGATTATCTTGACTACAATTTTATGATCATTTTAATGTATAAGCAACGTGTATTATTTTGCGTGCCTGTTTATTTTCAAAATATCTAACAACGTAATTTTCTGTGTCAACACTTTCATTGTTTTATTTCAATCAATGAAAACTTTGAAATTGATGTCAGTGGAGTTGATGTGTCTTAAAATGTATTCTCTGTCAAAATGTAGCAAACTCGAAATTTGTGACTTCAGACTGAAGACTTGATCAGCTACATTTTTATTTTCTTTATGGGTTTATTCTTGCCATTGTTTGCAGGCTGTATGGTGAGGTATTTAGAGTGAGAATATTTCCTAAAAATTAAGGTCTGTCACTCCGTTACACTTGAACGGATCCACGATGGAATTGACATTGGATCACTCAGTTCGAAATAAGACCGGGACAAAAGCAGGCGTCAAAGGCGAGTTGATGTTCCATTTGAGAAGTTTTTCATAAAACCTTATAATTATATTATAATTGTTATTGTAAATGAAGCAATAAAATACTGAACATGTTAATATAAACAAGTGCAACAGAAAAGCCAGAATTGTATTTTCCTTTCATTTCCTTTTTCCATTTAATGTTGTCAGTTATAATATAAGATGAGCTAGTAAGATCGGTGGATGTTTATCGTTCATTTATACTTCCTTTATTTACACTCTTGACATCCAACTTTCATGCTGTTTAAATGTGTAAATGTTCAAACAGAAATTGGCCCATGGAGGGAAAGCAAACGGCATTAAATCAAACCTTGTTAACGCTTCAGGGCACATTTTGCATCTGCTTGTATTATTATAATGGTCTTGACAAAGTTTATTTCAACCAGTTTGTACATCGAAACGTCTACCATAATTTATACATACAATACATATTAAATACATGGTTCAAAAAGGATAAGATCCGAAAGTTTTACAGCTTACATAGGTCTGTCTTCTACTTTTGTATATATGGCGGCGGTGTTCGTCATCTGCCTGATATATACTTCATTTTTAATTTGAGGAATTGTTTCATGCGTAATACAAGAAATGCCAATTAAATGAATATAGTCAATAAGGGAGTGAACCTAAATAGATCTTCAACAGTTTGAATAGTATCTATCATTAAATATTCAAGAAAATCACAGGCAAGCATTTTATGTAAACTTAAATGAAATATTAGCATGTCATTCGCTGTTGATTATAACATTGATTATAACAGAAGACGTTGAAATGAATGTCGAACTGCAGTATCGAAATAGGACAGCAATTATAAATAAATTGTAGGAGCTTCGTGATCAACAAGATTTTATCAAAAAAATAAATTTGACCTATACAGAAATTGGGCAATATCAGGTATAAATTGTATATACTATAGAACATAATATTTTTTGATATGATTCATAGTTGACGAGGCGAAAATTCGAACACGCAACATGCTAGGTGAAAACAAGATAAAGGAATAAAACACGACAGATTTTTTCGTCGAGTATTCAAGTTAGCGAATTTAAATGCGTCCTGTGTTCGTCCTTCAGCTGTCATAATCAAGATTGTCGTGGCAAAATATCGGAAACAAGAAAACTCGACAAGTAGCTATTTTTGTGTTTCGTGTTTTCACCTTTCGACTTGGCGGGGTGAAAGGCAGACACCACTTAAGATTTAATGCGAAAACATGACAAACATTTTCGTCGAGTTCTCGAGTTGGCGGGTTTAAAAAAATGGTGTTTTCGCGCTTTATTATCGTATTTTTAATTTTCTTGGCAAAACGCCGGAACCACGAAGACTCGACCAGAAGCTATTTCGTTGTGTTTTTGCCTTTCGACTTGGCGGGGCGATATGTCAAAACACGACAAATTTTAGCGAAAAGCTAATAAAAAGTCTACGCGTCCACTTCTCGTGGGGCGAAAAGTCGAAAACACAAAACACACAGCAACACAACGTATTTTAATATGCCTACTCGAAAACTTTGTTGTGTGTTCGCCCTTTGCGTGTCGTGTTTTTAAGTCTTTCCAAGTCAAAAGATGAAAACACGACATAACAGCTACTTGTAGAGTTTTCTTGCTTTCGGCTAATCGCCCCGAAAGTCCAAAACACGACAAATGAATGCAGAAAACACTACATATCATTATTCGCCAACTCAAAACTCGCCTTTATTTTTTCTTGTTTTCAACTTTTTTTGCCCGTCGAAAAAACGACAACATAACGCCTCGTCGAGTTTTCGTTTCGAAATGTCGAAAACACGACTTGGCAGAAAGGAGCCATCACGAAAGAAAGAGATTTCGCCCGCCATCATAACCCTCTTTTTCACTTGTTGTTAATGCTTTATCGTTAACTGATTCGTAATTTGAGTCAATGACAGGGCGTCTCTAGATTTTTTGCAATTTTACCAATCCAATAAAAGGACAATTACAAATGTACGCCGGCATTTATGGGTGAACGGGTTGGTTTTCAAGCTTGGCCGAGAACATTTTGACCAAGTTTGGTGTTGTTGGGTGAAACTGTTTGACTTTGAGATCAGGCAAGGCTTATTTTATATATTTTGAATAATTCAAGGGCCGTTATCTAGAAGTAATCAGAAATTTTTACTGAGCAGTTAAGGGGTACAATACAGATTCGTTTCGGCTTGAATTCAGAAGGCTTCAAAATACGAATAAGTGAAATAGAAATATAATTATGGCTGTTACTTGAAAGCAAAAACACAGTTAATAAAGGTCAACTTACACAACCTATAATGAAAAACTGTCCTAAGCTACATATAAATGTCTTAAAACTTTAAAAGTACTTCATGAATAGGAGTAAGAAAAAAGCGTAGTAAAATTTCCTATGCTTCCGGTATCGCAAGCAATATTAGCAACAACAAAAATAAGACGAATAGCGTGTAATTTGAGGAGTAAAAAGAACAGCCAAAGTTTCACGAAATGCAAGAAATGCACGGAAAACTACAACCTCAAGGCAGTAACTTTAAGTAAGCGCAGCAAATAGTACCCCTTCGAACATTTTTTTTGTTTATTGTAACGTGTTAGAATGGAAATAGATTTTATATTTGAGTTTTATACCAGTTAGTTTATCACTGTGTGTCTTTAAGATGCTTCGTAATTAATCACTCAGGCCTTCGGCTTTCGTGATTAAATTACTACGGATCTACACTCGACACAGTGATATACTAACCGATATATTACTCAAAAGTGAAATCTATTTCCTAAGTATGCAAATTTGATTTATGTGCTGAAAATGTATTCATAGTCTGAAAGCGTCTTTTGAAACATACTGAAAGATGTAAATTGATTATAAAAGGCCCAATTCTACGATTTCGCTGAGAAGACATAAGAAGAAATACCTTTCTTATTATTTGTAGAGAGACCTTCGCAGAGCAGGAACGGTCATTTAGAACAAATGTAGCAATATTTGATGAAGGCAATTTTAAACTTGTGAGTCTTTAAATAGTATATCATACTTAATTTTAATTACATGAACCATTATGAGTAATGGTAATTAATCCGTGTGATACGTTCTATACCTTCGTGTCATATTACGGCATTCTCACAAGTAATGGTAAACAAAAGATATATGTTAACCTTTATTATTCGAAATGCAATGCAGTTCTTGATATTAGACCTATAGCGAAATCGAAATAACGAGATCGTATTTGGAATTTATGTACATGAAGTACTACGTGAAAGTGTGTGCTTCATTATTTCAAATTATTATATGACTTATCTTGCTCAAAAGCAAAATAGATTAGGGGGTATCTTGTTTTTGTTCTGTCTGTTAGAGCCCTCATATTTCACAGGATAATAGAACATATTGAGTAGATGGCTCATGTAGTAATTTGGGCCATTGGATAAAAAGTCACGGTCACAAAAGGTAAAATGTCAAAACCTTTAACAATCTATATATTGAAAACCTTTCGACACTGATACTTCGTATTTCACAAGATGATTGCTCTCAATTTGAAGTTGAAGTTCTTTGTAAGTTTTATGGTCACATGGTCAAAGGTCAATGTCACAACGGGTCATAAACATGAAATCCTTTAACATTCAATATCTTCATATCTGTTTGACACAAACAATATTTGACTCGATGAGTAGAAGGTCATTGTTAATTTTGTGAATACAGGATTGATCGAATCTGTCCGTCTGTCCGTCGCATTTCGTGTCCGGTCAATGATGAATGGACCGATTTTCAAATAACTTGACACAAGTATTAACCACATAAAAACAATGTGTGTCGTGCAAAACCCAGGTCCATAACTCAAGTCAAGAGCCCTTTGAACTTGTTTTCACTATATAAGTATAGTGACGGTGTTGTTCGTGTCTATGGCATAACTTTGCCATTCATGGCGGGATTATATACTTACTAAGCACACATGTTTTCCGTAACATGAAAACGTATTACGTGCGAAACTCAGGTCCATAACTAAATGGAGATAAGCTACAATTGCCAACTGATATTCATTCCGGTACACGTACTATGAAAAAAGAGATGGTAAAAAGTGGGCATGAAAATTTCAAGCATCTACTTGTCACATATTCGTACGTATTTGTCACACATGTGGTAAACATTCCGTTTGTTCTAAGAGGTGTGCAAAGACCTTATTAAACAGTGATAGTAACAATGGCATAAAGACGCATTTACCATGAATAAAGAACTTTTTCAAATATAGATCAGGACTGCCATATTTTATTTGGATTTAGCTGATTATTATAATAATTGCTTTAAACAAATTTCCACTGGATGGCGAATTAAATTCCTGAAAAATAATGCAGTAC
>JAUMHA010343239.1:0-14167 GCA_032359765.1 Saxidomus gigantea | reverse complement strand
AAATCAGCCATTTTTTATTGGAGCCGGTTCGTTACGTTAGTCGGAGCATTATCGTTAAATTGGAGCCAGTGCGTTTTCCCGATACAGTGTGAGTTCTGTAGCTTCAAATTCAAAAGACAGTCAATTGGTCTTTTCATCATATCGCATATGCTTTGGAAGCTTTCTTTGATTTCACCTCATTGAAGATTTGTTTTCATTATCAGCAGAGTTAGACTTATCTGAAGTTGAACGACCACATCTTTAAGTGCGGCTATGACGTTAAGATTTGGTCTTAAAGTACGGTTGCGGACTGTATCTGTCTTTTGAAATTATTTTATTATTATGCCGTGTAGACTCTTCTCTATATCAACGAGACTGTCTGGAATTTAAACGACTGAAACTGTTTGATCTAAATTGTCGGTGAATATAATATGACCTTGATCTATGTCTTCTTCTGTTGTTCTACAGATTACCTTCAGAATTGATTCTACGGCATAAAGGCGTTACAGTTCTTGAAGATGATTTGTTTTTCAATGATGAATCGTTAAGTAGCAGGTCTGGATCACACGGCAATAAATCTTGATATGTAATAGCAGACATTTGGATGTTTTGATGGATATGACCTTAAAGAACATGTAGACGTCTTTGGTCTTGGTGCCGGTAGTTGCTGATGGTGATGCAGAGGTCACTACTGTTTTTATTGATGGCACCGATTGCCTCTTCCTATAAGACGAATATGCAAAATCGATGACACAAAGCACATATTGTGTTACATGTCCCGTTTATATGATAGAAATATCTTCTACTGTAATCTGCCATATTTCTGTCTAAACTGTATGATCAGGTCATCTCTGATCTGTCTTATGGTATTGTCTGCAATTCTGCTTTAGTAGCTTGATTTATGTTTACCGACATAGTTTTGTCACGTGTGTCAAGTTACAAGAACTAGGGGTAATCACAACTTTCCTACTTTGATTCGATACTGTTGATCTCTGTCTGAAAAATAATCTGTATATGGGTACCTGAAAAGGGAAGGGGCAGAAGCAGGCTTAATACAATATTTTTTTGCAATTAATTTACCTGTCTGCAATCGTACTGTAAACTGTCTCCCAAAGAAACTAAATGTTAATTTCGGCAATTCTTTGCTCGAGCTAGAAGGCCACTGCACTCTAAACGTCTTTTATGAACCCTTACGATGAATGTCGCAAAAACTAATGACCGATTGCTAGCCGTCTACGCTGTAAAGCAAGTTTGTTTTCTGTCCATTTCAAATTCTCGTCGCCCTTGAAGTACTTCGTGCTTAACCTTATCTAAAACATGGGAAGGGAGTTGTGGAAGGTCGAGCACTTACCAAAAGTAGGTGTTTTTGTTCTGTTGTCGTCACAGAACTGGCTGTCAGATCACAACAGTCTCTTGAACAATTGTATGCCGTTTTATCACTTGATACCTGAAAACAATAAGACTCTACAATATTTTATATTGTAAATTATGAAGGCGAAGTATGGGGTTCCAGCAAAAAATACTTCAGCATTGACAATGATCATAATAAATGACTTAACTTACACACGTTTGAGAAAATATGTGTTGAAATAATGTATTCTACATATGCCTGTTTATATGTCAGCGGCTATAATACTTAAGAATATCTAAATGCATACAGGTTGAGATAGGCGATTCATTGTTGCCTGTAATAGCATTTCTTTTTTAAACAAGTTAATGGAGAAAAGGCATGCAAAACAACGTAGCAAACCAAATTGACTGATGAGACGGGGAAATAATCCAAGCTTCTTAAAGATCTATCAAGAGGATTGGTAGATATAGTTACATGACTCACTACACTAATCTTGACCTTTTGAATCGCGATGAGATAAAAAAAAATGACACAGATTTTGTGATATTTCTTCAAAGAAATAATGAGATAAAGACTGTTGAAATTTCTGGCATCAGTTTGATCTTGATTCGAACATTTGTCACTAGACCCTACATCTCATATTGAATATCAACTGCGATCTTGGCCGTCTTGGTAGCTCTCCGAATTTGAAGCATGACACACCGTTCTAGTATGGACTTTAACTGTATGCATTGATGCCATCAATTATAAGCCTGAAGCAGTTACAGCCCGAACACGGAAGAAGTTTAAATTTAAAGGTTGTCAGCTACTAATCCAGCCACTAATGTGGCATTGACTTTCAAGGCAGCTCCCTGGATGCGTTGAATGACACATCCTTTTATAAGCGAAACAACTGTTTTATCGCAGGAGGAATTTTTTTACATTTCTTTTCATAAGATACAATTTCCTGTAAAACCACTTGATGTATCATCACTTCAATTCTTAACTACTTATTAAGAATATGGGACTTCCATATACATATGTCTGGAAATACAAAAATGAATTGCGTCTACGGCAGTATTACTCAGAAATTAATGAATGGCAACAGAGATGAGCAGGGTGATATTTTGTTTACTCTATCAGTAAACTTTACTAAACATTGAGAAATTCTGTTTGCTAATGATTGTTGCTGATATCAAGCATAGACATCTTTCTAAGAGTAGGAAGAGATATATCTAGTATACTTTCCAAAACAATAATTATAGGTCAGTACTATCAAAAGTTGATATTATGTCAAATTCAGTAAGAAGAAAGATTGGTGTGTGGCTAGGAAGATGAAAACATGTGTGGATGGACTCCTGTATATCGTGGCTGGTCTATATTGTGTCTTTAGCTAAGTCTGTCTAACTACATAATCGATAATTAGTATAACTTACAGCACATTGTGAGATATGCAACGTTTCATCTTTGTGAGATAAATTGTATTGACATGGGGAGTTTTCTATCCAGAAACTAAAGCAAATGAGCTATTCGACATATTGTTGAACTTAGTTGGAATGCAGCCAGTTGCTCTTCAGTCAATCCATAACAATTCAGTTACAATGACCTTGGCTAGTAAAACGATTTAAGTATTTAATCAATTTGATTACCGTAATTACTTGACATACTCCGAAATTCTAGCTGATTGGCTGGTTTATGCACTTCCAGATTGTAACGTGAGTAATTTACTGACTCTTTCTGAATGACAAATCAAACAAATGTGTCAAATAAACGATTAAGTGTCGACTGAATAAAGTAACTGATTGCAAATGTCTGACTTACTACGACCAGTTTGGTGTGACTCCCATACTGACTTACTTTGATTTACTACAACAATGCATGTATTACTGACTGACTAAATTACGGACTGCTTTGGAATTACAAGCAGTCTAGGGCTGAATTCTTACTCTTAGTGCTTAACTCTGGCAAACGGAATGTCCGCTATATTTGGGTACCACAGAACTGACAAAAAAGAGCTGCTGTGTCGACTTTAACTTACAATTATAAACAAGCTTACCTTTTGGCAATAATTATGACTCTTGACTTACTTAATACTCACTAACTTTGGCTAATGCATTTTGATATTGTAAAACTGTAATAAAAATATATAGTTCAATGAAACAAACTATTTTAGAATAGAACATCATATTTGATAACTCGTACATTTAACACTGGGTTTGAGAGATTCACTGAATATTTCTAGTTGTATGACACTGATATAATAATATATTAGTGTTTTACTTACTTCAAAATGACTGATTGACTAGCATACTCCGTCGAATTAATTGACTGACCGTTTTTGTAAAGAGCGACATTCTGTAAAAAGATATTTTTGACTCTGACTCATGTTGATATTTTGACCAATGATTTCCGATAAAACCATTGGAAGTAAAATAAATACAGAAAGCGAATCAGTATAACTTGAATAACTTTGATAAGTGGCACCTATATCATTTCCGTGAAATTATTTTGAATTCCGGCATTTGATTTTGCATCTATTGTCCAAATGTGTTATAATACGAAAACAAAAATTATAGACCATGCTATGTTCTATAAATGTATAATTTCTATGTGTTACAGGCTTATACTAAAACACTATGTGCGATGCAACCAGACTTTCGCTTTAAATATGATCTTGTATGTGTTTTATCAAATACTTCTAAGATGAAATACCGGGTATGTGAAGATAGATTTACATCACATGCAAGGTACGAATATTTATTTAAAACAAAAACGTTGAATGCGAATGGTGGATACGATACATGCAGTTAATGGGCAGAGATAGATTACTTAACATAACAGTGTGGACTTTGTGTGAGTGACTGCTTTTTATCAAAGGAGTTATGAAGTTTTATCATAATATTATAATTGTATGTTCGATTTTCAGTTTGAAGATCTTATAAAAGGTAGAAAAAGATATAAGAAGACAATCCCGGAAGCCCTCAAAGTACTTTTTTGTCATATCATACCAGAAACTATGTAAAGGTCACCTGCCAACACATACGACGCTGAACTTAATATAGCAAAGAAATGACATTTGAAATGGTTTTTGTTTATTACTAATAGGTCGTTATGTAAGAGATTGTTTTCTGTCAGAAAAACCATCGTCCGAGCTTTTGAACTATCTTTAGAGAAAATGCCAAACAAGATGTGCAGGGTTGATAGCGACATCACGAAAAGTGATGCCTAAGCAAATTTTTAATTAGTATGATCATTACTGTAAAAGAACGAGGTGTTGTCATTCTATTAATGTGAAGTAAAACGATAATGTGCACGATAAGACATCAATCAAGGCCCCTATTATGATACCTTACTCTTGAACTGTGAATAAAGATTTCTTGTGATTAACTAAAGGGCTACAAATGTATTCTATGACATTGACTATCTTATATCTTGCCGATATTGTCATCCTGAAACACTGAAACAGAAGGCAAAGACGCTAACTGAATAATGTGAACTGTTGTTCAAAAGACCGACACTCATTTGCTGATTTGCCTTTTTCTTGACAGATCAAAGGAATTAATTATATTTATGGCTCACCATTCTGCTACGTGTGGACATATTATTATATTTGAAGAGGCTGTAAGTTCACAAATGTTTTAGTCTACCTGTCAATGCTGGAATATGCTGTTCTAGGTAGAAGACTTTCTTTTATTGACTGTGATTTATTCCTATTATGTATTTCTCTGACCAGAGTGTTACTAACAAGTCATCAAATATATTTTATATCTATAATGTATGTTACAGTTGTAAGAACTGTTGGGTATAAACGTTCATTACACATGTTTTTGATTAAGGTAATGATGCAGTTTAAAATGTCCCGTTGTGCCATGCTATTTAGTTTCTTACTGTTCAATCCATTGTTTTAATATTGTTTAAGTTCTATTGAACGAAGAGAATGACCTTGTCGTACTGACAACTTTATGATTATTTAGGTTTTATGTGGCTGATGAATTGTAATGAGCCACGTATTGACACTCTTCGAAGAGAATGGAGTTTAGGTTGGATTTGGAATACAAAAGTATTTGTGCGACAAGGATCTAAACTAGCTTAAAGATGGAAGCATGGTTAGCTAAATAGTCATTGACAAAGACCTTTTGTGCTGACACAACTACTGCATCTAATAAGGATGTGCATTACAACAACGTAGCCATATACATTACTTATGTTGGCAATTACATGTTTATAAAGTATGTTAATTATTTACAGCAAAGTTCGTCCGTGTATTACACATTCCGTTAGATGTTTTAAAAGCGTTCCTTACATCTAGAGTATCATTCATTCAAAGAAAGTGTTCTTGTTTAATAAACAAGAACGAATCGGGCCCAGAAAAAATGTGACCAATAGATTCGTTATTATGCTACATGTAATGTCAATATATGGGTATTCATTGTAATTGTACTGAACATAATATAATGTGTGGACAGTAAGAAGACACTTTTTCATAATTAAGATTTTTTGTTGATTTACACGTTCTCGAAAAGTATTCTAAAATACATTGAAAAAGATGCATGGAATAACATGATAACTATTTTGTGTGATATCCTAATTAATAGCAAGACGTCTTATTTAGAGCCTCAATTTGAAACGTGATATTTACTCATTCATATTGAAATAATGTCTGAGTTGAAGTTTCAAGCTTTAGAATGTACGTATTACATTCATTCATCTAATAACATGCGTGTATAAAATATTATAATTTCGAAAATAAATTGTTTGCCGTCCAGAATAAATGCTGGTCCGAAAACAAAGTTTAGCTTTTGACAGCTAATAAATCGAAATAAAAGAATCAAGCGAAAGACTTTAAGATTTGACTTTGGATAGCGTTTCTTTAAACAACGCTATGTGTTTTCGAAAGTATAACAAAGCATTTGTCGCTGGTAAACATTTGAGAAATTGATCATTTTGTTTTATGAAAGGATGGAACTATTAAGTAAAGATCTTAACGTTATATGTCATGACATTAGAGATATTAGAGATAACCAGTGTTTAACTTCAATACTCGTATTTATTATGAAGTCATTTTAATCATTAAAGCCTGCCAAATGAAATTCTGAGTGAGAACTTAAGTTGTAAAAGACATAGATAATTTCTTTCCATGATAGTCAAAAGAAATAAGGCTGTAGGAAATTGCTTGCTAATTGTACCCATATTATCTAACCCTCTTCATGGGGTTTATAATATTTTGTTAACTAGTGTCGTGTTTGCATTCATTTGAAAAAGGAAACGTGATCTGTCCAGAGATTGAATAACGTGATTTTTTAAAAGTGATACCGGCTAGTCATATTTACAAGCTCAACATATTACTGCATCAAATTCAAACTTGAAATCTATGAGAGACATATCCTACATACATAAAGAAGATACGCGTCTCATTAGCAAATAAACAAATAACTTGTGAATTTATCCTCTAGACCTCAGGGAATGTTATTTCAGGAATTTAGTTTAAAATCTGTAAGTAAAGCTATATTACATCTGCTTCGTCCGAATTGCAGTTTATTAAGAATATGTATAATATTTAGAATAATACGCGAAAAATGTATAAAAATTAACATGAAAATTGTCTTTGACTTCTTTGATACTTAGTGCTTCATCTTAATACCAGTTTTACGATAATACTGGTATTAATATTCAAGGAAACTCACCGTTTCAAGATTGAGAAGTTGGAATTAATGTATTGTTTTTATTCTGCTTTGCATGCAAATATACACAAAAGAAAGTCGGATTGTAGTATTTGACTAGGATATATTTAATATGAACTACTAAAGAGAATCATATATCTTAGTTATAACTATTAAAGTGTTCATTATTCTAAAAGTATTAATCTGGAATTAGTGTCTTTCTAAAGTTATGATTGTCACATTGAACGGTAATACATGTATCACTGAGATAAAGTCTAGGACCAAGAATCATTTCTTCCGATATTTACAACAGCCCGAAAGTAGCTATTACCTATTCTCCATAATGTTTAACAAATCCAAAAGTCTTTTGAATATAAATAGATAAGGGTAAAACTCCAAAACTTGTAAACAAAAAGGTATCCTCCTATTTATTACGATATTTCACCAATACAGCAAAAGCTGTGTATAAAAAAAAACGATTATAGCACAGACAAACAATGCTTTGCTCATACAAATGTAATCAATTCCTTCACATGAACATAGATGTAAGAAGATATAATTGAAGTTGTGCAGCTGCTAACCTTTTAAGTTTTAAAACCCAAAAGAAAAAAAGACGTATAAGCACTGGATTTTGATGTCATTTAAGATATTCGTAGTGTAGAACCTATCTAATTGGAAGTAACTGCACATGTTCTCTCTACTTTTTATTGCACAGTTACATGTACATTACTAAAAAATTCAAATCTTTCCTTACTGTCATAAAACATTACTAGAATATTGGATTAAATCAAAATTATTATATTCAAGATGGATATGACTAAATGAACTTTATAAAGTGTTGTTTGATTTTCACTCTTATAGAGGCCTTATGTTTTGTACTAGGCTTGGATTATAATCTATGAATAAACAAATATACCACAGCATAATCAGTGAAAATATTATTTCATTGTTCTGGATTAACTATGCATTTTGAATGAAAAAGCAGTTAGTTTTATAGTGGATTTGTTATACTGATATACGGATATTTACTGTGTACTAATATGTATGCTTTACTTTTCTTATAAGATGCCTTTGTAGCTCAAATCGTTAAAATATTATGAGTTTAAAGAATACATGTCTAAATAATTACCTTTTCAGAAACAACATTGTACTGCAAGGGATTATAGGCATGCAAATTGTTTTACACACACAAAACGAAGTTTTAGTCATATATATAACAAATAATGTTGATATCGAAAAGTCCAAAATTTTAACTATGTGGACAAACTTTTAAAAGGCCAGTCATTTTAGCATTACTGTTTCAGTACCATTTCAAGAATTCATTGAGTAGATGTTAAAAACGTCTGTATATAGGAACTTCATTATTATACACAGTTTAAGTGACTCAAAGAGTTTTTGTGTGATTCATCAGTGTAATTAGATTATCAACTTCGTTCTGGAGATTGTGTTTCAACGAATTGAGTTTTTTTTCTATCAGTGATGTTAATATAAAGTGTTTCGTTTTCGTTTTTTTACAGTAAGTGATTCTAAATATTACCCATAGTTCAACAAAAGAAGACTATACATTGGTCTTAATGTGATGTTCCGTCGACTTAATCAGATTTAGGTATGTATGTTTACATTAAATCTGTACTTTCATATTTGAATATGTTATACTGTTATGTAACACGCAGTATTTTCACGCAGTTAATATTTTAAATCCAAATGTACCTTGATTTCTGGAGAAAACGTTCTGTATAACGGATACAAATATAGCAACGCCTTGGACAAAATGTATTGCAAACAGTTTCAATTCAAGGTTTTCCTCCTAACACTTTTATACATGAAATCATGTGTGTTTTAGTATACAAGTAAAACGTGTAGGAGAAAAAATACTGAAGAGTATCACTATTATAAAATATAACGTCAGATTTCATCCGCTACAAAAAGGAAATGGGTCATTTCAGGAGAACGTTTCACTTCTTACCGCCAAGTTACCAGACATTACGATATTTAAGAACAAACTACTTAGAACTTTCTAAAAAAGCTATTTCAAAGACATAACTTTCATCCGAAAATTCAAGAATTTCACAGTCTTGACCGAACCCAAATTTGCGCAGAACGATATGTTTGAAAGGTAAGGTCGAACAAAATATAAAATGTTCTGGATTTAATGTACACTTTTATTTAAACAGTGTTTTATATTTATCTTTGTAATCTTTGGAGTTTGCAACTACTTCTTGAATAGAAATAATAACCATTATGTAACCCTTTTGCAGTCTTGTCACTGGTCATATCAGACAGCTGGTCTTTTCCTTGATAAAATTGTCTCCAACACATTATGCAGCTGTCATAATTAATTCATAAGATGTATTCCCAGAGAAGGTCAAAGAAAATAAATAGATGCTTATTTCTGATTTTTTTTGCGATGCAATATATAACCTGACATTTCTACAGAGCCAGGCTGTGTTTTTTCTCATATTCTATACAATTAAACGCCTATATTTGATAAAAGATAACTACTGTAAGAAATCTTGTATAAAAAGACACTTGTGTTATTTCTTACTTTTAAGTTGTTCTTTCAATTAGTATAAAAGCGGAAATAATCACCTATCAACAAAACGGGTAATCTTGATGGCGCACATTTTTATCTTAATCTCGTTTTCGCTTATGTTACAGCATTGACCAACTTACCAAATATTGTCCAGCTGCAGTACTCGTTCAAAATGAAAAAAAAATCCTTCAAAACCTAAGAAGTCAGCAACTAAGCGAAAGGGCAATGGCCGCAAAGACCCCGAAGGAGCCTAGTTTTGAGACAAGCCATCCTGGTGTGCATTTGTGGCAACTTTTAAGTCGATGAAAACCCAATATTCGTCAACGCCCGTGTGAATGTAGCGTAGAAGATTGGACCAAGCAAATACGGTCAGCAAGCGAAAGGCTGCTTATCCAAAGGAGACAAAAACACTGAAGGCAAAAGGCTGCTCAGAAGCACTCCACAAAGACATATGTCGTATAAAGCTGTTTACTAAAATGTGTTGAAAAAAATTGCAATCCATTTTTATTTCTTTTCAAGAAATTTCATGAAATTTCCAGCTATTGGACTGGTTCTTAATACATAAAATGAAATTGATATTGACAGTCAGATAAAACACATAAGAAATTGTCCTTTTTTACACTACGCCAACCATGTTGGATCCGAGTCCAGTTCGACAGTGCATGAAAGGTTTAGCAATACTGACGCTGTAAAATAGCAAACAAATTGTTTAATTAAATACACGATCTTTGATAAAATAAAATGTATGGAATATATTAAATGTAAAAAATGTAAAAAACGTATAAAATAATTATATAAAATGTATAAAATATGTAAAATGTATGAAATGATCGAAATGATTAAAATATATCAAATTACATTTACCTATCAATTATTTTAGAACAAAAAACATGATTGTGTAGCTTTTATCAAAGCAAAACTTAATATATTAATTGCTGTAATGAAAAATATTAACTTTTCCGCAAATAATCTTGTCCTTGAAATAAAAAGAAACGTTACGCTTGTAGAATGTTCCCGTCCTGACATCACAAAAATGCGACTAATGTCGAAAACGTCAAAACGTTTCCATTGAATTTTACACCATTATGTAGGACGTTTTAAATGCAATGATCAAATTATTTCATATTGTTATTTCATTTTAAATCTAAAGCGCGATGAAGGTGCTATTTATCCTTAACATGTTTGCCGATTCTAATGTATCACAAGTTATACTGCTTCTTTGCTGTTAGTCTAACATAAATCTTATTACTTTGTTTTGTGTAACCTGCAATCTGTTTTCGAGTTTTTTTGTGAGACAAGCGTACCATGAAGAACATGAATAATCAAAGTGACATTGTATTAAGGAAGAAGTCAAAGATTGTTTGATTCTAACGTTAAAATTCCTACAATTTCGGTACAAAAACTTAAGCCTTGAGTTAACCTTTTTCACGACAGAGTCTACAATGATTTCACAATTTAAATTTTTATCAATAGTCAGACCGAGGTGTTTTACACTGTTCTGAGAAGGTACAACATTGTCATTGCACGACACAGTAAAAGGTGTTGCCTTTTCAAGTTTTCTTTTGGAACCAAAAAGCATACACTCTGTTTTGCTTAGATGTAATGAAAGTTTATTGTCCACCAACCTTTCTAAGCAAGATTCCATAACTCTGCCTAGCTTTTCAGAAAAAACATTTGGGTCCTTATGTGCAAAAAGTATTGCACTATCGTCTGCGTATAAAATTAATTTACAGTCAGGATCAATACAAGTAGACATGTCATTAACGTAACATAAAAATAACAATGGACCTAGTATACTACCTTGCGGGACTCCACATGTGACTGTACATGGGGATGATGGAACCTTGTTTATGTTTACTGTTTGTTTGCGATATGTGAGGTATGACCTAAACCAATCATTAGATAAGACACCCATTTCTGTAAGTTTATGTGACAGATCTTGCTTGAGTACTTGGAGTGACGTCACACGGGAACTTTTCCGATATTTTACGGAAGTCGCCGAGGATCGCGTTTCGGTAAAATACCGGCCAATTCGTATAGGTGATTTATGTCCCAATAAACGCGTTTCTTGTCGGAAATCTCCGCCCAACTCGGTTCAGTGCACTTTATTTACAAATGGCTTACAAAATATTAACAGGTGAAATTTTCAATCAATGGGACCTTTAATTTAAATGCTTATAGGCGATACCTTATTAGAGTTCTGCATACCTAAGTGCCAATTGTACTGAAACTAGTGGAATAAAACACTCTTTACATAACATTATTAACTTGTAATATTAACTTGTAACACGTGTTTCTTGCTTTTTACTAAATCATGAGAAATGTATTTATTAATTTAGAGTTATTTATTAATTAAAATATAGTTTAATGCGTTTTAAGTCATACACGTTGTCAGAAACTATGACTGTTGCTTCTGCAAACAAAATAAAAAAGGAAAAAGATAATCGGTGAAAGACAATCTAGGTTTACAAGGGAAAAAGTTCAGCAGACAGCATTTGTTTAACTAAATAATTATTTCCTGTTTTGTTTGATTTAAAATCATTGTACCATATGTTTAATCTCTCTATGGCTTCGGAAAAGTGAAAATCTCTCTGACACCTCTGTACTGAAACATGGAACAGAGATACATAAGAAAGTTTCTTTGTTTGATATATTTACATTTATTCGATATTCTTAATTTCTAATTTAAAAAAAAATAAAATGAATAAAAATTCTGATTTTCCGGATGTAAATTGTTTTTACTCGCTATGAAAAGGCAATGAATTTTAGAAATTGTGTGTTTGAGTTATTCAAATTTAGCATTTTCTCTTCCATAAGAGGTACATATTGTGAACTGACACGGAATGCGCCGACAGATCATTGCATCTTTCATTAACCAAGATACTGTTCAAATTTAGAGTATTAAATCCAAGTTGTCTTATACACATGCCGATATAGACATCCTCTAAATGAAAAAATGGAACATACGGATATATTTTAATTATGCGTGAAGCAACATGCATATTTAAGACATATAATGGACCAGCACATCTGGCTGGGTATCTTCGATATGGATATTGTCGATAAGATGCATACCATTTTGATGTGTTGCTTCTTTTAGGTATTCCTTTTTTACAGTTTCCTAAAATCGTGTTATGTAATGACCTCTTATTATTTTGCAGAAGTGTTAAAATCACTGGAATGTTAACAAACACGTCGTCGTCCGTCTTCATTACATATTTTGCATGTCCACAATTTGATACAGCAAATTTAAGACCCATCAGAGTTTTCAAAGTCAGATTTCTATAACTGTCTTTAAAGTTAGCTACAATAATATCATGATAAATAAGGCTTTCATGCAAAATGGTTTGTTGCAAGCTGCTATTATCTGTTTCCCCTATCAGGAACACATAGCGAATATTTGAGGTATTGTTTTGTGTATGTTTCAGCCAAGTGGATCTCAGAGCTGTTCTTCTTGTGAAATGATCACTGGTAGTTGTTACAAGAATAAGGAGATCTATATTTGTAAACGTTCCCCCAGTACATATATCTTCGTTTGAAATAGTATAATCAAAATTTATGAAAAAGCAATAATCACAAACGTTAGGCCTAGTTAGATTTTCTTTGTCGTAGTCAAAAATTATATGTCTAGTATTTGTACTGCTTGTTGTTACATCATGATCTCTAGAGACACCAAGGGTAATTGTGTAATTGAGATTGAAGCCTTTGTGTCCAGATTTTATTTTCGTCAGGAAATTTTCATCAAAAAAACTGTCGGTTCTTAAATAAGTCCAAGAATGCATTGAGAACGAATATGTAATTACTGCTGCTATATGGAGAATAACAGCAGTAAAACAGAATTTTTTAATCTCATACATAACCAGAATTTGATTTAAACACTGTATTACATATTGTTTATATTTTAAAACTATCACCATTTGATGAAGAAATTCGCAATATTAAACTACGTTGTAAACGACGATACCAGATACAATTTAAACAAATTTGCCACAGACTTCTAAAGTCAGGTTGGTCGTTGTAGCATATTCAATCCTATTTCTGCTCTCTCTTGTGCCTAATAAAACATTGAGTCGTAAATATTCAGAAGAACAATAAATCAACAGTCCTGAATAAGACAAATATGTAAGTACTGCACTGTATCACTGCCTATAGGAAACAGTACATGTAAATGAACTGAGTTTGTTATTTCACACAGGAAAGTTTGAAAAGATATTCAAAGATATTATATTTAAACATGGTATTGACACACTGCTCTTTGCAATGCTATAATTACAACTTTCATTTCACACAAATTCTCTTTTCTGATTTTTATTTCTGTCCCAGCGCTCGCTTTTCATAACACGATGAACGCAGGTACATATTCATAGCGTCTTATTAATATTCATGACGTGCTACTTTTTCATTCATAAATCGTGTTCGATTTTCAAACAAAAACACTTTGGGTAAAGTAAAAAGGAATAGTGTTTCTCACCCATGAAATTATTCTTCACCGCTTATCTGTCAACGCTGCCTGACTATTGTTACGTTTATTATAAGCAGCCAGCGCGTAACATAATCAAAGCGCTGTGAACGCTGAAGGCCTGGGTGTTATAGGTTAACTCCCCGAAAAACAACTTTTGACCTACGTGTTTTGCGCTGAACCTTACCTAAAGCGCGGGTCGAAAT
>JAUMHA010343238.1:0-27542 GCA_032359765.1 Saxidomus gigantea | reverse complement strand
AGTGTCCATTACTTCTAAATAAGGCTGGTGACCTACCTTTTTTATTTTATATTCTGACTAAGCAGGTATTACCCTAAGAACAAACGAAATTTCATAAAATTCTCATTGCTTGAAAAAAATGATGAAACTGTAGCGATCGTCTTTAAATCAGTAGTTCTTCTTCAGAAAACAAAAAATATTAAAAATCAAGTTTCTAATGTTTCGTTGTTAGAAAACTCAAAGCTGAATATTTGTGCGAACAAAATTCAAATTCGGACAAGAAAAAAGCAGCATTTTTTAATTTCACCTCCCCATTGGGGCCTCATCTCTGAGGGGTATTTATTTTTATGCATCTTACACTGATACAGAACTCAGTTGTTGTAAGTTAAAGTATTCAGTACTATTATTTTCAGAAAACAAACATTTCTAAGTTTCTAAAAAAAATCATTTAAGAAACGCGCTACACCCCGTTTAGGGGCTTCATTTCTAGAAAAATCAGGAAGTGTAGGATTTAAATATTAAAAAGAGAGATCATTAAGTTATTTCAGCCAATTACAATTTAATTTTGATAACCGGTTTCAGAGAATTAGAATTGTTATGTTTTATATTGAATATAGAAGAAAAAAACAACTAAAGGGCAATGACTTTGAAATAAATCAAATCTTGACGAAGGTTGTGTGTGCGCAACGGCATTATGCTATTGTAGACTGTATTGTACGAAAGTTTCATAAAATATTTTCCATTGGTTCTTGCATTATGACTCCGGACGGATTGACAGACGGACGAACAGACGGACATCGCAAATACAATATCTCTCCACCTTTGGTGGGGAATACAATTCATAAATTTATTGATGTCTTGGCTAGTTGTGTTAGAATAATGCATGACCAGTCTTCATTATACGCAGAAACTACATGATTATACAGGTTTACTACTGCACAAAATAGCGGACAGCAAGACTGATACGTAGACCGTTACATTTTATCATAAAGAGAAGATGCTGCATTAAGGACGTTCCGTTTTAGGGCAAAAATAGTAATTTGAAGTTTTGTTAACTGTTTTTATGAGCTTTTGTAGATACACGTACGGATTACATGTTCTTATCTAAAACATGTAGGTGTACACAAGATTTATGAATTGTGTTTCTCACTAAATGCTTTTTCTAAGCTTAGTAAAATATCAGTTTGATAGTGAAATATTTATCGAATACCCTTTTGCTGATAGTTGTGGCAGTATGATTGTTACAAAAACATGTTCCGTAGGCGGACTGACTAGAAAATACTCTCTGGATTATTGATGCAATGACTCTTACTTATCCGTAGATGCATTCTGTTAACCATGTCCACTCCAAAACTGGCTCCAATCTTAGCATTGCCAACCGACCTTCCCCAGTGGACTTCGGGAAGCTCAACTTTAAACTCAAGTAAAACAGCATTCAAATCCCCTGCCCTTTTCAAACGAGCAACTGTTGGATATGAGTAATTTTGACTGTAACAAAAACATTACCTTTAAAAGTTCAGTAAGAGCTAAGACATTCAACTAAAATCGAATACATTATAAATACATTTACTTAGTTATATTCATAATGCTCATTAGTTCCGATTTCCGAAGTCAAACATTATCCTTTAATTTAAGATCATTACGGACGAAATCCATGCAAAGTACAAAAGGCAGAAAACGATGTGCTTACCTGAGTAGAATATCTCCTAGGCTTTTAGTAAAGTTATGTTGCAAGGGATGAGCCAAAAACTGCTCCATCGCTGTAGCACGAACTGTCTCCATGTTGTCATTAGTCAGGCTATCAAGAAGAACTCGTGCTGTCTGTAAATATTTAGAGATTTACATTCTGATCTGTGTTCGAATGTTTGCTTAATAATGTTATTTTGTAGCAAATATAAATTGTTTTATACGAGGATGCATCGAAAAGTCCTTAGTCTTGAACATTTTTCATATTTGCAAGCTAAAAGAACAGCGGTGATAAGATATATGCGCATGAAAATAATGCCATTTAAGGAAATTTAGCAATACATGATAAAATACAGTTGTCCTTCATATTAAACTGCAAAGTATTGTGCTCCTTGATCCTGATTGGTTTCATTTATTTGAAATGACAAAACTTTGGGAAGTATCGTTTTAATATATGATTTCAAGACCTTAAACTTTCAGATCTTTTATGCAAATGAAGGGCGGAATAATCATTACAATTGCTTAAAAATGTAATGGCATGAGCCTGTTAATTCTGAAATTTGGCTTCCAATAGTCAGTGTCGTTACCAAGCCCAAATCAGAGAGGAAATATCACAGTAGGCAGTAGACAAATGCACCTGCGTTGCAGTAGATGAAGCAGCAGTACCTCGCACATCAGGATGTTTTCATGATTTAAAAGTTCAAATCTTAACTGCATTTCAAAAGTGCAGTTGAAGCCTTTTCAACGGACCAGGAAGAATACATCTTTCATGATTGCGTTACTACATTTTAAGTGTAAAAACGGATGGTACAAATGGGTTGAAATCAAGGGTGCATATGTTGAAAATTAAGTTTGAATAATGTTGTGTAAGACCAGGGGCTTTTAAATGAACCCTCGTAAAATGATCTGTCTCTGATTTATCAAGATCTTAAATATCGGTAAGGAATTTGTATGTGTAAAATATTACTATGAAATTATCTGTGCTGACAGAAAACAAATACTTGATGCGCCTCAGTCAATGCAATGATCATTTTACTTATTTCACTGATGCATAATAAATTAAGCAACCTTGTCTCCCTTGTCGAATTTCAAAGCTGTTAAAGCCGCCCGTCGCCATGCTGGTATACGCAAATTAGGCCTCGCATATTCATGGAGGTGAGGAAGGGATGAAGGCTGGGCTGCATTGCCAAGACTGTGCAACAAAACGAACTTGGACAGCAGATGGTCACTGCTTACTGTTGTATCCACATTTATAGTTGACCGACGAGGACGTAAGTGTTCTGGTGTTTCTGTAAGACACATTTTACCTGTCACATGAATATATAAATAATTTTCACCATCGACGTTGAAAAATCAATGAGGCAGAACAGAGACACTGTGAAGTAGTTGAAAACCTTAATCTATGACTTTTAATTTTGACTTAAAGTGTTTGATACTCAAATTACCTGCAATAGCGTATACATATGGTTTTATTTATAGTACCGACGGATATCTCCCTGGGTTGAAAAGAAACATATGAAGATAAAAGGGGATGCCAGTACTAGACCCTAGCTCTTTTACGAATTGACCCATTGTTTTTTGTTTACGTGCCCGCTGTATAGCACAGATACACGTGAGACTACCTCTTGTATCATCTTAAGGCGCACGAGAAGCACTGAAAAGCGTTTCTGAAAATTTGAATGCCCCCATGGCAAAAGTAGTACCCACCATAACGAAGCATTACTTCAAATGTAAGAAACTAATAATTACCATCTCCCTGTACATACAGCCATGAATGTAACTTTTCCAGTATAGCGGACGCAGTAGTTTCATTTCCACTTTTGCTCAGGGCTTTTGCTAGAACACCAAGCGCAAGACAAGAGCGTTGCACCGTCAACGTCATTTTAACTGAGCCTATTTACAAAAAAATGTGGTATTATTTGTTTTACTTGTGTTTCTTATTATGTCACAACTTAAGATTTATATACTGACACATTTAAATTGTTGTACTACTCAAGAGAAAAGAAAATTCAGTACGTGAGGGAGTACGTGTTATACCAATTTAGGTGATGGTTAATACTATAGTATATTTTGATAGAAACAGGACATAAATACCATGGTGTTCATTGTTCTCGCCAAAACATAATGTATCTACGACTGACACCGTTTCCTTAAAAATATAATAAACATTTGCATGATAAATGGTGTAATGAAACTCATAGCTAAAATATGTGTTCTTGTACTGCTTAACTAGTCTTGAAACTATTTTCAAGATTTACTATTAACTTACTACACTACATAATACAGGTATACTCTTATGAAACCAATGTCAATTACAAGTATCACAAGATTATTGCATATGCTACCAATAGAGAGATATCTATTTAAACCTACCCGTATGGGTTTCTCAATTGTTGTAAAATGAATCAAAGTTCTTCGAACAGCCTCTTCATCTAATGGTTTCCTAAGCAATACATATTTGACAACCAGTCTCTGCGATAACTCGTCCCCTTCACGTGCGACTATGTCAGTAAACAGCAAGCGTTCGTTCTCACACTTTGTATCGTTCTGTCCACATTTCTTTGACAGATATTCGCTGACCAGAAAGTCATAATCATCCTCTTGTAAAGCCGTTACATTTTGTCTGAGGTTATTGACACAAATTGTTCTATTTGTGTTGGCTGTAACAGATCATGACTATTATTGCTTCAATGAATAGATTTTACCTCAGTCTTATATCAATATCGTAAGTTCGTACCGAACGCAAATGTAAAGTATAGAAACTTTTTTTCCGACACAACTATTTATTGCATTAAAGGATTTTCTCTCGGACTTCGTTGTTAGAGACAAAATCACCAAATCGCACAACAATGACGAGCGTTGTTTTAAAAAGTAATCGCAAATCACGTGTGACATCCAGGTCCGCTTTACATTGCGATAAGGAAATAAGTTTGAAGAAATAACGACTTCTTTCATTTTAGGTTTTGCAGTTTACTCATTTTTATTAATATAAAACTTACTATGCTTACGCACCAATAAGTGTTATATGTATATGTAATTACACGGCCTGTAATTGCTGACTTCTGATAAAAATCAAAAGTTAAGGAGAAACAGCATCAAGTTTGTTCGTTTTAACCAGAAAATAAAGTCTTTACAGAAGATATTTAAAAATGCCAAGCTCGCGTCCCGAACTCAGGTTTGCTATTCGAAATGCCAACGCAAAAACCTTATTTAGATGTAGAGGAAATGAGAACAAAAGTCACGAACTCAACGATTCGGCAAAAGTATGCCAATTTTTAGTTTTTGAGACATATTTCTCAGGAATGAATGGGGGTCAATATCTATATTTATCTGGTTGCTAGGCAGTTTCTGATAAGATTTTCTTTATTTAAAATTTAAAAAAGTTATTAAAAGCTATTGATACTAATATTTTCCTATGAAAATATCTCTTTTGAAAAAAAGCCGTTTTAATTACACTTGAGTTTTCATAACGGCGTATTACTGCTATAGCCATTTACGAAAACAGTGTAAGTTAAGCGCTTGCGAATTTTTCATTTGGAATCTTAACAAAAATTGAAAATAATAAATAAAGTGTATATTCTGTTTGCTTTCCAGAGATATAAAACATTATTAAATATCTTTTGTTTTAAAAAGTTACGGCTGTTAAAAAATACCCCTTACAATACAAAAACACCGACTACCGACCGCTGCACCCCGCATTGATCTCTTATCAGAAGAAAATATTGCGTTATACACGGTTTTGTTTGCAAACACGATCTCCTATAGGAAGAAGATTGCAGAACCAAACCCTTTTAACTTTTGATCCAACGTTCACTACGTCTTGAGTTTGTCCTGTGAATTTAAATAATAAAAACATTTTGTTCTGCTTTTCAAATCAAAAGGTTAGAATGACAGCAAACGATTATATCACGATTCGCCGCGAAGAACTGCACTAAACGATTGCACATCACTGCATTAAAGTAATGACTATGCCTAGGTCCCATATCCGTACAATGTCCGTACGATTTATAAAATCGCACGCTTCCACCAATTTTTAAAGTCCGTACGGTCTCCGTACAATCTTAGCTACTGGCCACATGCATACACATGTAAAGGCCACGTGCGTGCGATCTTTTGGAGGACGCAATCATTGATTATCCGTTCGGACATCGCACCGTACGATGCACGTGTGTTCGTACAACGCTCAAAAGCCTTGGTCACATATCCGTACACTGTCCGTACGACTGATAAAATCTTACGATTCCAATAACTTTAAAAATCTGTACGGTCTCCGTACAAACGTAGCTTCTGGTCACATGCCTGCGGACCCCATACGATCTATTGGAGGATCCACTTGTAGGATTTCCGTACGGACATAGCAGATGTGCGGAGCTTGGAAGGAGCTCGGACGTAAATGTGTTCGTACGGCGCTCGTACAGTGTCCGTACGACAAGAATAAACAAGTTAAAAAGATATCTGAAAATTTCTCATTTTAGCTAGAATCGTCAAGGATGTCGTACAGCCGTACGGCGAGCGTTACGCCCTGCGAGCCTTGTGCCTTGACCGTTTGTTTGTTTGTTTAAGTGCTTATTGGGTCCACCAACCTCGTTCGAGGTATAATCGGTGCGGCCCCTTGACCGTGCGACTCCCTTGCGATAGTCGTGCGAGCACCGGTGAGCTCTTACGGGCCTCGGGGTGTTTAAAATCCGCACGGACATCGCAAAATCTTGCGAGCAACGTATGGATTTGTTGAACTAGTAGAGGACTCGGTGACTCAGTAAAAATGTCTGTGCTCCCGAGTTCTTGCCGAGCTCGTGGCAATTTTGGAAGTCGGGAGCAGCTCTCATGGGCCCCAGTAGAGCTCGTACTGGCATTGCACGATGTCCGATAGGATATTGGAACACCGCGATGCCCGGAAAAATTGGCCGGTGCTCGCAAGACTATTACAGGGGAGTTGCATGGTCAACGTACGGTGTTCGTATGAAACTATGGGCACCAAGTGGGGATCTTGTGATGTCCACAAGAGGCATGTAACTTTCACCGTGTGGTCTCCGTACGACATCCTGGACGATTCTAGCTAAATATTAAAAATTATTACCCAACTGGTATATTCGTGTCGTACGAACACCATGCGGATACCGTACGGACACCGTACGAGTGTCGTAGGAACACACGTGCACCATACGAGTTACGTCCAAGCTCTGCATGACTTGTTTGCGATGTACGTACGGATATCCTACAATTGCATCCTAAAAAGATCGCACGGGGCCCAGAAGCTACGATTATACAGAGACCGTACTGATTTTAAAAGCTGTTGGAATCGTACAATTTTATAAAACGTACGGCCATCGTTTGAATTTGTGACCAAGGCATTAGGGGTAAAAGCTAGACACTATATATTTAAAAGGATAACTTTTATCTAATATTGACGAGTCAAGATTTTACAATAGTGTTACAGTTTATTTCAACCGTTACTAATTTAGCACAATCTTCACTCATATGCTTCAGCAGATGTTTTTAATCAGAATGTATTTCCTGATAATTTTAATCGGGAATACCTTAGCAACCTATCATGTTTTGGGATTAGCACAATAGTTTAAATATCATTTCGATAATTTATTACTTTTATATAGCAATTAATACATCGTTCAAAAAACATTAACAAATAGTTTATACTTACATTTATCATTGTACTGATGGCAGCAGTTGATTGCAGCTTTTATTTCTGATTCAAGAGATGCCAATGATTTCTTTTGAATCTTTGTCTGTGAAAAATTCATAAGTAGTCATAAGTTTTAAGGGGAAAATACTCAAAACTGTGTTTATGTGGTCAAATTGAGTAACAGTAACAGTGTTCGCTACTTCCTTAAAGTAGCTCGTTCTATCAAAGAAAATAAAAATTTCATTTAAGACAAAGATATAATATGCTGACTGACAGCAAACAGCATTTTAGTGTTGTACATAATTATACCGAATTGCATACTTTAACTAACCTGGGGTTGTAGAACTGTATCGAGCCGAAAGCCATGGTACTGATACGCTTTCTCTGCATGTTGTCTGATCCGCCTAAAATTAGCAGAACAAACTGACAAATTAAATCAACTTTGATAACACGTATCAATAAAATATATTTTCTCAATTTAATATTATTGTAAGTGTGTCTTGTGTCTTGCGAGTATATTTTGCTGTACATGTCTCTGAATTTAGCTAGAAGATGGGAAATAGGTAATGGGTTTTCAATACCCAGCTAGTTTTTAATATAAAGCCAGTTAGGAGTTTGGTTTTGCATATCTTTAGTAAAATATCCTAAAATATCTAGTCAGCTGAGAGTTGGTACAGCCAATACCTAGCTGGGTTCAAATATTCAGTTGGAGTTGTCTATTCAAAAACAGTAGAGCAAATACCCAAATCAAATCAACTTTAATAACACGTATCAGAAATATTTCTTTTCTTTTATCAAATGAATTGCAAGTGTGTCTTGTGCGAAAAAATTTACTTTAGGTGTATAAAGCAACTATGTAAAATAACATATATCTATACACGTCTCTGAATTTAGCCAGAAGATGGGAATAAGGTAATGGGTATTCAATACCCAGTTAATTTTGAATATCAAGCCAGCTAGGAGTTGGGTTTTGTCATATGTTAAGTAAACTGCCCTAGAATATCTATCTTGCTGAGAGGTAGTACAGCCGATACCTAGCCGGGTTTGAAAATCCAGTCAGCTGAGAGTAGTCAATTCAAAAACAGTAGAGCAAATACCCAGTTTTACGTTGAACGAAAACCAAATTCCTAGAAGGGTGGATGTTCCAACTAAGCTGGTATTGGCTCAACTGTTTTAAATAACCAACTCCCTACTGACTAGATATCCGAAGCTGGGTAATCGCCTGACGAGTAACAAATACACAACTTCTAGATGGCTAGATATTTGAAGCTAGCTTAAGGTAAGTGCCTTAACATATGCATAATCTATATTCCTAGATGGCTGGATATTCAAATCTAGTTGGGTATTGAATACCCATAACCTAATTCCTATCATCAAATAATAGTATTTTACCTTTTGCTTAAAAGTTTCACCTTTATGGCAGCATTTGCTGTGATGACACCAATATCTGAAAATTAAATCACTTCAAATACAGTAAGTCAGATTCTACAGTTTTATGTCTTAGTTTAGTTTCTTTGCTTACTCAGCCGACAAAATACGGTAATGTACGATGAAAATATTCACTATAAATAAGTTAAACAGGGTCAAACATTATACGACCTAGTGTTGACCAGTATTATGTTTCTATGCCATCAGGTTATTCTCAATACGAAATAATTCACATGCAGAATATCATACTTAGACTTGAGACATTCATTACGACACAAAACACGTCATTATCAGTATCTGAAGATACTAGTTTTTGCACACAATGTGCAAGAATTTAACATAACAAACAACAAAAGATACGATTCAGTAGTACAAACGATCTGGGGGTTGTAAGTACTTTTAGGATGCAAAATGTAATAAACAGACACTTTACTTACCGCCGTCTTCTGTTGTCTTGATTACATATTCTTCGGGATATGGAACACTTTTGTTGAAAAAAAAACAAATGTTTTAATTGTATTATATGCTCTGTATGTCTACATTTCTACATAGTTCCAATTGATCACCCAAAACGATCAACAATGATAGTATGAATGTTTGTATATCTATCAATTAAATTTATGCTACGATTTTGTATAATACATACTAATATGGACAATAGAACACGTGTATGACATCACTTAAATTACATGTGATTGGGCCTCGATAGCTCAGTGGTTATGGCGTTCGCCTCCGGAACGGGAGGTCCCGGGTTCGAATCCCAGCCGGAGTACGAGGTGTGACCTTGGGCAAAGGCACTGAAACCACACGTGCCTCAGTCTACCCAGCTGTAAATGAGTAGCAGCGCTGAAAAACTCGCTGCCTCTCTCTCGCAAATGTGATGACATCTGGAATGAGAGTTCGAGAGCGTTTAAATAAGCTACGGAGCTTTCTTCGTAATCGAACTAAAATAAATTCGTATAAACTACATCTGAATAAATCCAATGTTTCTTATGAAAACAAGATCATCCATAACTGACAAACCGTTTGGTCTCGAATTCTGAATCAAGTCGGTTATCCAGAATGATGTTGTCCTCGCCTTCCACGCTCTCAACAGTTCCATGATTGTCCAAATGCATCGTCTATAGATTATTAAATGATATTCAACTTGAAATATATGGAGACTGCTATAGTTTTAGGAATAAAATGTACACACAGCTGTAAACTAGTAAGGTTCATCATCAGATTCACTGAGTGTTGCCGCAAAGGATACTTTAAAATAGGACATATACTCTTTTATCTTGTTAGATAAATCTTACAGACATACCACATGGATGAAAATGCAGTTGTATTAAACATTAATATTACATGTACAAATTAAAATACTATATGGACATGGTAAACAACGTAAAAATACAATACCTTTTTGAGGGAGAAAGATATACGATCAAGCATGAAAGACGTGAAAATCATCTGGTCATCTAGTAAATAAGGTATACCTTTTCATGTATTCGTTCAACATGTTCCACGCTCCGATGATATCTGTGTAGTCGGATTCCTGCCCCAGTCCTTGTTCCAGTGTAGTCGTGCACAAGAGTACCTTTAGGTATAAATATTTCACATATTAATCATTCCAATCTGACGGAAAGTAACGTTATTTGATAAAGATATTTAGAGAGCCTTTGAAAAACGAAACTGAACAGATGGTACATAAAAGGTTTTGTGAATGCAGTCTGATATGATATTTGAGCCACCCTTTATGGTAACCAAAGTCTGTTATCCATGATGCTTAATATGCATCTTTAATGTTGACTGCTGAATGACCAACAACCTGTGTGACATTAATTTGTCCTGCAATTGTTGAATTATTTCTTTGTCATTTGACTAATTTATAGAACATATGAATATAAGTTTAAACGTCAAAACGTTGTAGTTTTCCTAAAGTAAATGACTGTACGAGTTGAATTATAAGACATGGAATGTTATTGTATCCAAAATTGAAATAACTATTTAGTTCTCTTTTAAACAGCAAACAATCTGAACAGTTGTGCGTGCTTCCTAACAGATAGCGCATGGTCACCCTACAGAAAATAATCGATAACTACATGTGAATGTACCGATATGGTCAGTGTCCCTGCTCGTGTATTTCCATTGGGTATCATTCACAATCTGAAATTAGATCAATACATTCAACGCGTTATGGGTTATTCACTGTGTACTGGTTTGAGTACCTAACAGTGTTTTTTGTTCAAAATTATTTGAAATGTCTAGGTCAAATTGAAATATTAGTCTACTAATGTATCAATAATTCAACTAAAATATTGTAAGTGTAGAAAAACATGTCAGTTCTTCTCAGTTGTACATTTATACTCATCCATTTAGATCTATTGCGATGAAATTTCTCCACTGTTTTATCACACGCTCTTGCACAATCAAAGTATATCGTAAATATATAAATTATATGCATGACTTTGTAATTATAAATTCATTCCAATGGCTTGATTATATTTTTTTTAATTTTCTTAGAGAGTTACAGAATATCAACGTACCGAAACGTTTGCTGAGAACGTGCCGCTGATGACTTTCTTGAGTGTTGCAACCTCTTCTTGCTCCTCCGGATGAATATGAACATGTAACACTATCCCTCTCGGCGAAACCGTAAAGAGAAACCTTTAAAGAAGACAAAGGGAAAGATGTGTACAATATTAAATGACGATCATACATCAGTTAAGACTTAATGTTCATAAATACTTTCAATTAAAAGTATATCTTCTCCACTTTTTTTCAAGTTTTCACCCAAGTGAAATTTTTGTTTGACATTTTGTTTGTGTAATCAGGGTGTATTACTGTATTTCTTTTATTCCCTTGATTTTTGTATCTGTTGTCTCCCTTGGACTTTTTTCCTTCTGTTATAGTCACGTGATTGCAATGTGTTACTACAATGCACATCGGCATTGCTGTTGTAAAGGTTTAAGTTTCTCTAAGCTGAGACAAGTTTTCTGTTTGCTTGTATATGAGTTTGTTGTTTTCTGGATGTGATACATTAGGTTTTACAAGTCAGATAAATGCAAGATGACGGCAATGTTAAGATATATTATGATCAATAAAGGGATTTTACAATATGTAACAACTGATTGTTATGGTTAAACCTGTGCAGTTTATCTTTTTAAATGTTATACATCATTCTTTTAAAACTGAACTGAACTCATTTACAGTTATTGTGTTTTCAATATGCAATTTTAATATTAACTTTAATTCCAATAGCTAAAGAGTTGTGACACGTATTCTGCATTATAGTCTAGTTTCCATTACGTGTAAGTTTTCAACTTTGCTGTGAAAGAGATGTTTGTACAACACTTATGCCATCCCGCCCCCGGAAATTGCAACACACGAAATTACTGATGACTCGGAAGTCATCTTATTTTAATATAGGTACTATCAAATGCTAATAAAATATAATCCTATCCAGTTTGACGACACAAGATCAAACGGTTTTTTAAGTTTGTGAGCGGAAACAATTTTTAAATGCAAGCGACATTGACATTGACCTTTAATCTAGTAACCTTGAAATCAATCATCTAATTTTCATAAACTATAATCGATGATGTTAGGACAAGACATTGTCAATTTAATGAGCGGAAACTGTCTTTGAAAAACAAAGTCACCGTGGCCCTAGGCGTTTGGCCCATTAACTCATAAGGATCATGTAATAGCCGCTACCAATGTTTCTACCGAATTTGAGACATATAGGTCAATGCCTTCTCAAGTTATTGAGCTGAAAATGTTTCTGAATGCGAGGTTTCTGTGACTTTGACTTTGACCCGATGATCCAAAAATGAACCATCTACTATCAATATCAATGTCCCAAGTTTAATACCTCTAGGTCAAAGACTTCTTAGGTTAAATAGCGGAAATAGTTTTGGAATACTACGTCACTGTGAACTTGACCTTATACTAAGCGATCCCATAAACATTAAGGTTCATCAAATGTAGTTGACCAATGTCCCACACAGATTTTAGACTTCTAGTTCAACGCCTTCTCAAGTTAGTGAAAAGAAATTGTTTTATAATGCAAGATTAACTATGGCTTTGACCTTTGATCAATCGACCCAAACATGAATAGGATCCATTTACTGTCTATGGCCAATATTTCTACCACGTCTCCTCTCCGTTGACGCCTCTCAAGTTATCAAGCGGAAACCAAAGATCTACAAATCGAATGACCGAACAATTTTTCCCCATTTCTTCGAAGACAGGTAGAAACATATACAAGAGACTCAGTATAGATTATGTAGCATCTTGTTCTCATTACTTACAATTAATACGCACTTATCATATTAAATTTACATACGGCCTTGAAAGATTCCAATTCATCGGATTTTCTGCATCTAAAAACGAAAAAGAAATATAGAAAATACAAAAGCAAATAAAGCAAATAAAGCAATTGTGCATGCATTCCTACTGAGTTGTGTCCATATACCATTTTTATTACCCTTTCAGGAAATTTCCAGCCGTTTGATTGTCCAGTGATCCTAAATTGAAATTGATATTTACGGGCAAGCCGGTAGTACATTGTATGTAGTTTACACTTGGCATAATCATTGTACCCACGCTAAAATGGATCGAATTGCTTAAGCAATAACGGCTATGGTTACGAAAATAATTGGTAAGTACATCATCGGAGCATTGATTGAGAAGAAGAATGAAAAATGTTATGGAGTTATTTTATATTTCCCTATATTATAACGCTTAAAAAAACAAATAACATATAATATTAGGACCTAGCACACAGCGACAAATAATCTTCTCGAGTTACCTTACAAAAACTTTTCCTACATTATCTATCACTAAACTACAAACCCCAGAACGTTAAATTAATTTCATGTAGAAGGTTACGAAACAACTAACACAACATGAAACTTAATCGAAAACTCGTTAAAGTAGTTTTATCTACGAGAATAATGCTTCAGTTATTATCTTAAAAACTTATTGCCTGCTTTGCAATATTTTATGTTAATATTAATTTACTAGCTGGTTGACGATGAATTATTGCAAGTTATTCAACTACAGTTGCAAAGGTAGCACATTTTTAACTCTACATTATTGCCACAAGTGCAAAAAAGTAATTATATGTCATATGTATAAACCAAAAGAAAAAAATGAAAATGAAGGAAGGAGCAGGTGAACAAAAGAATATCGTATACACACTTTAGTATAATAAGAGTAACTTGTTACATACATTGCCCGGATTGAGAAAACTGTACAAATGAATCTAGCCACAAAACATTCGATTGGTCGCCGGATGTTGACAAATTCTGCCTCTGGACATGGAACTGTTGAACAGAGTAAATTGTTTTGAGTTTAAGAATAATAAAAACGAGGAAGTATTAATTACGAACACATATTAATTGTAATTTTATCGTTTATAATAATTTATTTTAGCTCGATTGTGAAGAAAGCTTTGAGCTTATCGAGTCACTCTCGAGTCCGCTACCTGAAAAAAACAGTACTGGTGTCATATGAGGAGATACAGTCGTTACCTTAGTGGGGTTCGAACTGCAACCTCCGGGATGAGTGGCGGACACCTAAACCTCTACACCACCGCTCCCCTTGAATTGTTATTCTGTTGAAGAAAACTGAATGTTTCTATTACGAACACATTTTAATTCTTTTATTTTAAATATGTATATAAAAACGTAGCTTGCTCTACCTTCATTATGGTTGTAACGTTGTGCATTCCCAAGAAGTCAGATTTTGCCGTGTAAACATAGTGATGGTCAAATCCATCTTGAAAAAATCTCGTCTCACATACAGTTATTAACACCAACGTAAGACCTAACCTAAAGAAAAGGATAAACATTTCCACAGGAAAATGTGAGTAGTTTTTCAAACCTTATACATATTAAAATGAGATAAGCAGCCCGGTGCACCTATAGACTGGAACTATATTTTTCGCGGAAGAATGTAGAAAGCATGTAAAATGGCGGAAGTTAGCTATTTTATTATGTGATAAGTAAACAGCGCAGTTTCAAAAACAGACAAGTTTTGTATGTTATCTAGTAAATGACTTTTGAGTAGGTACACATATGTTTACGTGATTTTTACGGTATTATCTTTGACAACGAGATTACTTTTGATGGACGATTTATCAAGTACATTGATATTTGATAAGCACCTGTCGAAACTTTAATACATTTGGCAAACATAATTCAAGTCTTCCTGGTCGGTAATAGAATGCACTAATTTTTATAATTATCATCCGATACGTTTCAACGATAATCACTCTCACTTAATTTTGCTTATTCGTAGCGCGTTCTTTAAATATGTAAAGAAAGTTTATAAAAAAAATAGATAAAGGCCAAACCATGTAGGTACAGTAAACTATGATATAACGAATTCCTTGGTACTATTTTAATCCTTATGTCCGGAGTATGTCAATTCAAAATAGTGTTGTTGTTTTTCATATTAAATAAAGTAGGAAAAAAGTCGCACACAAAAAGTGTTATTTATATCTGTAACTTCGCTATATCTGAAGTAGTTTTATAGAGAGTTTGCTGTATTTAGCGATTTTTAACCCTTTTGATGTCTCAATAATTTATTGTAATAAATAATATTTAAAAATTGTAAAAACGATAACGAATATCATTCATATTCCATGAAAATATGCTCTCATTGCAATTTGGTTGAAAACTTCTTGTATACATTATATGAGTAAAATCTCACAACCCACAATTTGGGCTTATAAAAAAACTGTTAACAATTCAGTTGTGGATAAACGTTGTTCATGACAAAGATGTAATGATTTATAGAAAACGTTTGTCAAGTAATGAGATTGTGTACAGTTGTATATGTATTTTATTCTACTTAATTGTTATTTTTTTAAAGTGCATATTATCTTTGTATAACGTGAAAATTCTGTATAATGGCCAAAACAAATTATTAACAAGAATGCATTTATGATGAAAAAGAATGAATATCTGTTGGATAAAAAAGGATGCAATTAATTTTAATTACATGTCTATGTTTAAACTTTCAAACTAATCCTAGACCTATTTAAATAACCTCAAAACTATTGCAACCAAACCTGAAATTTTCAGCTATAACGTCGAGCAAACTTTGATAAAATAAGCATACTCATACTGGTTGAAGTTCCGAAAAACCTTCATTCACACTTGCTTCATCATTTGTGGGTTGATAGATATTTATTATAAAATGTCGCTGTTTTGTCACACTGTTCGTAAACACGACATTTCTCGATATATTAAATTGAAAAACTTATTCATTCATTATTTAACATACATTTAGCTAATTTTCAACCTTTTCAGAAAATAATCTACTGATTGAAGGGAATGCCCCTTATTAATTTTTCTACGACCAGTGTGAATGAGTTTCACCGTTTACCTTTTTCTACTGTTTAAGCGTCTTATTGTCAATGTCACGATATTTTCAAAAAGTTTAAACTCTAACCACAATTGACAATCGAGACACGCATTTAAAGCACTAAAATTAGTAAAGTCATACATAAAGTTCACTACCTAAAGTTTTTTATGTATGTAACCTTTGAAAGAGATAACACAATCTTTTACCCAAGTTGTACCGTTCGGGAGACAAATCTTGTACGACATTATTACTACTAGTATAACGGGGACGTGACCAAATTTATATATATGCGAGACACCTTAAATAGTAAAAAGTGACAATAGATGAAAAATGTGGACAGTTTTCTGCTTTTTAACTTTTTCACTTATATATTTGTGTGAAGGGGGGTGTTCAGGTAACCTTCATAGATGTAACTGGTACTCTTGGGAATCTTGGGGAAGTTGCTATAGTTCATGTGGCGGGGGTTGGAGAACAAGATCACGAAGCGCTTGTTGTGATGCAGATCTTAGCTTTAATCAATGCATGAGTAGCTGCGGAATGAATAGTGACGATTCAGACGAATTCGGATCATGCAATCAGATTTGTTATCATGGAAGCTTTCATGCCCAACAAACAAGCAGTACGACGTTTGGACATTGCATTTGTAGTCCACAGTATGGCGGAAATTGCTGCAACGAAGGTATGCCACTTGAATCACAATTCAGTATCTAGCGCACTTGATAATTAAAACTTGCATTTTGAATTACGGAAGACAGCTACAGTTTCTATCTTGTTTCATGGAATGTTCAAACTTGTAAACCCAAATTAATAGTCACAGTGAGGATATGTCCGTGGTCGAGTGGTAAAAGTCATAATAATTATAATAATAATAGTAAAACAACTTTATTTTGTGAAGTGAACATATAAGACATACATTTAAATGTATATAGAATATTTCATGTAACTTCATATTCGTTATTCGTTAGGTAATGCTGTAGCGGAGTTCGTTTGTCTGTTCCGTCCGTCCGCAGCCATAACTAAGGAACCAATTAATAGAATTTCATGGACCTTAAAAATAAGTTTACAATGGCATAATTCCGCAGCGCACACGCAACTTTAGCCAAGATTGGCTCAGTATCTCCAGAGCTATTGCCCTTTAATTGTTTTTTTTTTATTATTCTATATTCAATATAAAAACATTAACATTCCATTTCTCTGGAACCGGTTATCAAAATGTAATTGTAATTACATGTAGTTCAAATAATTTAATGATCACTCTTTGTTATATCAAGCCCCCTTCACTCCCTGCCCCCACGCCATCCCATCTTCACTCCGTGGGGGATCGGGTCAGATATTTAGAAATGCCTCTTTTTCTAAAAAGACTTGTCAGAACTTGATTATATTTGGCAAACGTAATCAACGTCCTAGATTGAATTAAAAATTTAGAAAATGGATTTTTTCTAGAAATGAGGCCCTTAAAGGGGTGTAGCGCTTTTCTGAAATATTTAATAAAGAAATTTAAGAATTTTTGTTTTATGAAACTAATAGTGCTGATTTAATTTAACTTGCAAGAACTGAGTTCTGTGTGACTGTAAGATGCAAAAATTGGTGAGGAAATTTTAAACATGCTTGTCAGAAGTTGATTCGTTTGGTCCAAATAATTCTGCTTTTTGTGGGGGTAATGAATTCACTGAATTTGCTTGTTGCCTATAAGACATATGCCACATCCAAGTGGTAACTTTCACGATTAAGGTCAGCTTTAAAGCTCATACATTCAGGAAGATGTTCAGTGGCATTAATGGCATGATTATTCATTAACATAATTTCTTTACTGACACACATTTTCCCAGTTCTCCAAACCGAGAACTAACAGCAAAACAATCAGAAACAAAGTAATTTTGGTATTGCCGTTTTGTACACAAACAAAACTTTTTTTTCGATACACGTTTTCCAAGAAAAAAATGCTTTTTTTCATGTAAGATACCTTCAGTCTATTTAATCACTTTGATAAATTATCTGCTAACTATAGGATATGCTCCTTTCAATTATCTGAATGAATAACCTTCTTTTATTTCATAGCACTCTGCGGCTGGAATGGAAAATGGTGCTGGCCAGGAACCTGTGGCTATAGAAATTACGAACAAGATTGTCGCTGTGACTGGGGATTTCAAAAAGAGATTGTTGGACAAAAGACAATGTGCCAACGTAAGTGCAACTATCTTGATTGAAGTTTTATGTTTTATTTGGTTTTTTTGTGTGCATATCGTTTATATGAGTAACAAAATTGTAAGTTTTGCTTTAGTCACATATCCGTACGATGTCCATACGATTTATAAAATCGTACTATTCCACCAACTTTTGAAATCCGTACGGTCTTCGTACAATCGTAGCTTCTGGTCACATGCCTACGGGCCCCGTACGATCTTTTGGAGGACGCAATTGTAGGATATCCGTACAGACATCGCAGACGAGTCGTGCGGAGCTTGGAAGGAGCTCGGAGGTTCCTCGTAGGATGCGCGTGTGTTCGTACGGCTCTGGTACGGTGCACGTACGGTGTCCACACGGTGTCCGTACGACAAAAATAAACCAGTTCGGCGATATCTGAAAATTTCTCTTTTGTTAACTAGAATCGTCAAAGATGCCGTACGGAGCCCTAACGGCGAACGTAAAGCCATGGAGCCTCGTTCGGACATCGCAAGGTTCCCTACCGGTGTCCATAGTATCGTACGAACATTGCACGTTGGCCGTGCGACTCCCCTATGATAGTCGTATAGCATCAGCAAACTCTTACGAGCCTCGCAGTGTTACAAATCCGCATGGACATCGTGCGATGCCCATACGAGCTCAATCGGGGCCCTTGCGGTGCTCGTACAAAATGTACAACATTTTCACCGAGTCACCGAGTTCAAAAAAGCCGTACGATGCTCGCAAGAGCCTACGATGTCCGTACGGACTCCGTGCGATTTTGCAAATTTCGTCTGAAAACCTACTCGTACGGAGCTCGTAGCGTTAATGTGACCAGGGTATTAGAGAACAAACCTTTGTAGAAGAAAGACACCCTTTGAATTCAGAAAATTGACTGGTGGCTGTCTTATTTATTTCGGATAAACGGTAATTGTGATCGTGATTCTAGCAAGAATATTTTAGTCTTTGGCGACAAAAGCTGAACCATTCAAGGTGTGTGCTTAATCAGGGATCAAACCTATGCTCTAACTGTAATCAGGGTGAAATAAAGTCCCATTAACCTCAGACAGCAATTAACGTGTCTATAAAGTTTCAAGAATTTAGCTGCACACTTTACACAAACTTCGGAAGGACGTACAAGAGGGCAAATTATATTTGTCTTACACCTCTTATTTTTTGTACACAGAAATGTAATTAAATGTTCTCCAGTCTTGAGCCATTCATCTACTCTGTACATTTAATAAACACAGCTCAGTTATTTACCCTTTGCAAATAAATTTTCCACCATTTGTGACCGTTTGATGACCATCATTTTCTTATCTGGGGCTGCTACATATGGTTTCATACCAGTATCCAGGGTAAGTTGAACGAGAGCTATCATAGTACGTGAAAAAATATCTCCGCAAGCTCCTTGTCACAAGAATTTACTTCTCTCAGTACCCCTCAAAACTGTATGTTTGATATTTGTACATGCTCAGGAGTTATAAAATGGACACAAAATGTAGTCGCATGACCTCTGATCCACATATGTGATCTTGACATTGAATCAATAGACACAATATGCACATCATCTAGATTTTGCTTTCAGAACAATTCGTACAAAACGCTTTCGTCAAGTACACACCGTTATTTGCAGTATTTAATGTATGGTGATTAGGATTGCCCTTTCGTGAAAACTATAATCTATTCTTATATCTTTTCTCACATGGCTCGGTCTTTCCTGTCGAACAAAATGGTAAAAGCCTTGTAAGTTGAAGAAATAAGACTTGTTCAAGCGTTGTTCGTCGTCTAATAAACAATGGTTTGGAGTAATGATGCACAGTAATTGACTGCAAAGGTCTAGGCCTTAGTGGTTTATAACTGAACATCAGAACAAAAACATTTTTGTAACGCGATAAACACGACTTATTTAAATAAAAAGATAACGTTTCGATACCTGTACGACTACATTTTGAAAGTATTGCGAACTGGTGACTGTAAGCAGTGGCTTTTTTTCTAAGCAGATATTTGTCTTGCGGCACAATGTAACGTTATTTTTGCACTAAATCTTTCATAATATACATGTTCCGACTGCGCATTAAAACCTTCTTTTTTGTAGTTTTTAAATTAACTTGTTTCAGAGAAACATAAACAAAGATAGAAATCAGTTGTCTACATGTTTCAAGCGAGGATAAGTAGACATCAAATTGCGCCGAAATGTATGCGTAAACGATAGACCGTTGGATTTCTATTTTTTCGTGATAATTAGATATGTATAAGCTTAGGCCTACAACCATCGAAGTTGCATCAGCACACCAATGCTTTGTTCCTTAGACAACGAACAACGCTTAAAAGAATATTATTTCTTAGATTAACAATGTGTTTTTTTCTTTCGTTGACAAGAGGGTTTAGCAATGTTAAAATATGCAATAATCAACGTTTTGAAGCGCGATTTATTACTGCACATCAGAACTCAAAATTTAAAATCCTCCCATAAAGTGTTTTTCGAACTTTTGTATATATTGCTGTTTACTTTTAATTTATAAATGCTTTGCTTCGGCACCTGTAAAATTGTTATGCCTTATAACAAAAACCTTAGTTTGTTATTGCCTATTATAAAAATGTTTCTGTTTCTGACTTTCTTTGTTACAAATAATCCTGATAATTAGCTTCAAGCCTATCTCCAGATTCGAATAAGATATTTTATCAAGATTTAGTATGGATACTATTTTTTTTTTATAAAATGACAGATTATCACATCCTCACAAAGAACAATAAGTGGATTCGATTACAACAGTTTATCACTATCTTTCTTTTCTTTTATACACATACGAGGGGCGATTCAAAACTTTACCAGACTGTTGCTATATTTTAAAGGCAGGTCCGCCATAGTTTGTTGAACACGGTATTGGTTTAAGCAATAACGGTTGTCGACAACAGTTACAGGTCACCATGCAGTAGATTTATAATAAAGAAGGTATAGTTATTGAACTGTATAGATTTCGATTTGCAGCACAGCATGACAAAATTCATCTCGCTTGTTTATAAATAAAAACTGAAAGTAGCAATCTGAGCGCAACGCAAATCTGTACCAGTTCGCGTTGCTGTTTACAATTCCTGCCTAGCTATTACATATTCTTTGCTTTTCTATGTTTCTTACATGTACATGGACTTGATACCATTTTCAACCGAATGAATTAAAAAATGAATTGATTAAGTCTTTGTTCAAAATTCCCAGACCCATGACACGTTATCTTCTTTTACTCGGAACACTTACACATAATAGTCTACATGTGGCCTAACAACTATATTAAAAAAGTGTGACAAACCTTTCCTTCTTTTCATAAAAACTCCAATTTTTCAAGCCCGAAATGAAAATTTTGTCAGAAATCAGTCATTAAATATATACAGCTGCATGACCTTTTCGGGTGTTGCTAATAAGGCAATATTGTAAGTATAATGTACTTAGACCGACATTTCTTTCTCACCGAGTTCGAAACATGTTTTATAAAATTAGATCAAATAAGGAAAAACACATAATGAAAGAGCTAAACTACTGGTTGCATTTAAACCCTTTTATCACAACATGTTACATTTAATTTGTTCACTGGTTGCTGAATAATGACTAGTTCATCACATGGTATCGTAAAGGGGTGGTACTTTGTTATGTTTTAAATTGTTTGAAGCATTGCTTTAGCAAAACCCTCAACTCACAAAAAGGTACGGATTTAGACTGATCACCGACACGCTGTGCAACATTATGCCCACTCTTTGATGATTCTATGACAGTATTTGCTATACCAGTGTCTCAGCATTAATGATGCTCCATCTAAATATGAAAATGAAGTTTAAAAGGGAAGAAATAAATCTTGTGACAATTAATTCAACATTTGATAACAGAAACTTGTATGCTACTGTCCTGGTTCCATAACGCTAATATAGCTCTTGTCTGAAAAGTATGCATGAGGCTTTGGAAACGAAGTTCTATGATATTGAATAATATAAAGCTGTTACACAGTTACCGGGGATTAACAACAAGGCTTATAGGATGCAGACAATGATTTCACATCACTTACTATGCTCGTTTTTAAACCATCACTTTCTGCTTGTAACGACGGTTTTTGTAAGGCTTCAAACAACTAAAATACTGAAAACAAATTAGGCAACCAATTCGAATTAAACAGTAATGGTTTAAAGGGACATACCCTATAACTGATGTCAAACATAAATAATAGAATCTTTAGAATTATTTTAACTTAACCTAAACGTTTCAGCTATGTATTCCCAGTCATTATCGATAAAATCAGCGGTTTAAAATATACTGCAGTACCGTAAACCATTCAATACTCTATGTAGAGTTGTTGTTGTACAGTTAATGAGTGGATGCGATTTATTACAGAAAGCCTCTATATCGATTGATTGTGGTAAAATGAGGCATTTTTCGCTATAGGTTCTTTTTTGAAATCGCATTTATTTATCATTTTACGGTCATTGAACATATAATCTATGTTTCGAGAATATAATCTGCTAGATATAGAGAGTGCCCCTTTAAGTATAGGAATCAAGTAACCTACTTTCACAAGCCATCATGCCAGTCAGGTTCAAACTACGTGTGTGCTGCTATTACCATTAACAGCTCTTAGTGTGAGACTCACATTCACCTGAACAAATGTAAACTAGTTCTTCTTTTTTATTGTTTAAAGTATCGGCCGGCAGTGGGATTTCTCATTTGGCGAACTTGCCAAGACCCCAGTAGACTAAACTAGTAGAAGTGTTTAGAATAAGTTAACCCTGTAAAAAAACTGACAGTAAGATGCGTATCAACAAGAGGATCAAGATAGCTCTATTACGTTCACCTTAGACCTATAGAAAACAAGGTTTGCCTTTGATTTGACTTTGTGATCAAGTTTTTGACCCAAGATTCCTGATCTAGAACTTATCAAATTTGATGATAATTTTGTAATAAATGTGGCCTCTAGAATGTTAAAAAGGTTTTTCATTGATTTGACCCTGTGACCTTATTTTCAACCCCATGTGACTCAGATTTGAACTTTGCGTAGTTACCATTAAAAACATTCTTAACACTTTTTATGATTGTCACCTCTATGGCATACACAATGTAATTCTATTATTTTTCCTCGTGACCTAGTTTTAACCCCAGATTATCAATATTCGAACTTGACGTAGATTTCCTAAAAACAGCCATTCTGATCAAATTTCATGAAGTTCTAATACAAAATGCAGAGTCCATTGCATACATAAGGGTTTTCTATGATTTGACAAGGATACATAGTTTATGAACTCAGATGGTTCATATTTAAACTTGACCTAGATTTCATCTAGTCAATCATTCTAACCAATGTTCATGAAAACACAAGGACAATCATACTGGCCAAGTTTCATGAAGATGTAATAATAATGCAACCTCTCTTGTAACCTAGTTTTTAACCCCAGATCACCCATATTCAAACTCGACCTATTATTTTATCAAAGCAGTTATTCTGACCAAGTTTCATGAAAGTCCAGTTAAAATTCACTATATCATGCATATACAGTTTTTCTATGATTTGAATGGGTTACCTAGTTGTTTGTCTCAGATGACTTATATTCACCTATTTGACTTAGATTTCATTAAGGCAGTCATTCTGACCAAGTTTCATGAAGATGTAATAAAAAAATTCAACCTCTACTACATACACAAGGTTTTCCTATGATTTGACCACAAAACCTAGTTCTGGTCCCCAGATTACCCATATTCGATCTTGACATAGATTTCATCAAAGCAGTAATTCTGACCAAGTTTCATGTAGATCGAGTGAGAACAGGCAGCCCCTATTGCATACACAAGGTTAAATGTGGACAGACAGACTGACGACAGACATAGATCATATCATGCACAACCTTTAACATTGTAGCATTATCTCTTATTCTAACATGACTCACGTTTATGTCTATATATACAAATAGTAGAACATTTATGTTTTATTATGCCTAAACATCGCGGGAAACGATATGCCGTCAATATGACATCATATTGTACCGCATGACGTTAAATAACTATCCACGTAGAAAATAACATTTTGCATTTATTCATTTTTTGTAATCTCTTGTTACGTTAGAATCGAAATACAAATGTAACATCCTTTTCAGCGTTGTTATTGTCTAATAAACAACTCTTTGTCGTTCTGATGCTTAATTATAATCCACTTAGGTCTCCGGCCTTCGTGGTTAATTACTGCGCATCAGACCCCAAATCACTGTTTATTAGACGATGAACACCGCTGGAACGGATGTTATTTCATAAATAATTAAATGTGAACTGAACCAAAATTATAGTAAGAGTAGATAATAATTCATGTGCCATTATAAATACAAACTGGATCCACCTTAACATAAGCAAAGCACATTGCACCTACTCTGAGTTTTGAAAATAAATTGGCCAACACTGTTGGCTGTGATGAGTGCCATTTTTTAGTTTGTCCACTGAAAATTGTTCAAATGAATGAATAAATACATCAATCTATTAAACAGTCAATCAACCAGGTAAATATTATCAACTGCAACATAGTGGACATGGTATATCTAAGACTGGAGAAATATATACCGTTTTAACCATGCAAAGTTGTTTTGACATTTACACCAACAACATACATGTAGCTTCTTACAGTAACTCTATTGTAAACAGATTCCTTATCATTAGTTGATTCAGATTATTCACTGTTAATATACAAAAACTGGAATGTATAGCTTAAGATTTCAAGTAAAGTAATAATAATTGCATATTCTATTATCTATGTTTTGAAGTTATTTAGTTTGACACCAGTTACATTGTATAGGGAGTGTCCCTTTAACATAGGATCTACCAGTAGTGTGAACTGAATTCTCTTTCGAAACATGCAATTTTCATTTCATTTTACCACTGTTTGTGACAATATCTGTATATAACTTAGAGTAGATCTACCTCATTATTTTGATCGTTCAACTGAACGAATTGAGATATTGCCAAGATTCGACAAGAGGGCCAAGATGGCCCTATATCGCTCACATAGCTATCATTGGCCATAAAAAAGTCATCAGTAGAAGAAACGGTCAGTTTTGACCATGCGGTTCTGATTTAAACACTATTCATGGAGGTCCACTACATAATACTATATTCCAAATATCTAAGTTCTGTGCCTAGTGGTTCTAGACGAGAAGAATTTTTAAAGTTTTTCCTGTATAAGCCTATGTAAAATCAAGTCAACCTCTGGCGGGATCCATTTTGACATGGTGGTCATAGCTTGATCAATTTTGATAGTAGTTTACTAAGCAATGCCACATGCCAAATATCTAAGCTCTAGGCGTTCCTGTTCTTGTGATGAAGATTTTTAAAGTTTGAACGTAGTACGTATGACGAACGACGGACGCTGAGCGATCCAAATATCTTCTTACCTGGCACAAACCCTTTTCTGTAACACCTTGTTTAAATAGTGGGGCGACATTTGCCTTCGTCAAATCGGATGAGATTTGACTGGTATTAAAATATATTTTGAAGATGAGTGATACTAGGTCAAGGATCCCATGGCTCAGCTCCTTCAGGACAATGGGCTTTATCATGCCAGCAGTCTTGTCCACTTTTAGGTTTTGGAGTTGTTTAAGGACACCTTTTTATATGATTGACAAAGATTATCTGAAACGATTTTACCACGTGTCTGGTCTTTAAGGGTAACTATACATTGGTTATCTTGTATTGCATGTTCAAGTGAGTAGAGGCGTTTAGTGTTGAATTTGGTAACGTTCGTGTTTTCTGAATGTTGGATGTCTAGTATGTTTTCTATGTATGCCTCATATGATTTCTTGATTTTGTGATGCATAAGATGCATGACAATTTGCCAAAATATTGATTTTTATCCCTGTGCAGTTTGATCTTTTTCTAATTAATAATTTCATGTCTTATTCATGCCTTCTGGAATTAAGAGTCTTAACCTTTTTCGCCAATCTATCGAAATTAAAGATATTTTTTCCCGAAATCTAACAAAACTATCGAAAAACAATTTTATCTTTATATATATTCTTTTTTAAATGGGGTTATCTTATCCATTGTTTTGCGTTTCACGAAGAAAATCCTTTATTTTCTTTCGGTCAAAAACAAATAACAATTCCATTACCCTTTCGTATTTTTAAAGGACTCAGATCACTTTTAATTCATTTTAGTCCATTTTTACCTCCTCTCCTAAATCGTTTTGGTAGCCTTAAGTTAAATTAGCCGCTTCCCATTTCTTCCCCGAGGAAGAAGATGCTCAGCTACTCTTCAATAATTTTTCATGGTTTTAAAAAATAAATATTTTCCTACTTAACATATTTAATAACTGAATATTTACCTTACAACATTCATACTTGGAAACAACTTCTGTCTGGAGATAACGTTCTTCTCTTATAAGAGTGGATTTGAACTGCCACAGAAGAATGCTCATAATAAAGATGAAGTTTTCTAAATAAAACATGTAATTCATAGCTCATAGCATTTTGAAAGCAGGAATGATGTGATTTTCATTTTAAACCGAATCATTTATTACTATCGAAGCTGTAGTGATTTATATCATTATTTTACTTTCTCAATTATGTCGTTTGTCATTTATAAATGGAAATCTTTTACTACAGAGTTAATTCAAGAGTAATCACACGGTAAAAGAAATATCATGTGTCCAACTATGAAGGTGTGTTTTTAAAACTATGCGCACTTTATTATTTAGTGATAAATTGTTATAAATATATTTAAGTAAAATAGGCTACCCTTGTTGCTTAAATTTCGTTACACGTGCTCTTCATTTCTTAAATTTACAACAACAAAAACTAAGCTTATCGATTACTCAATATGCAATTGTGACTCAGACGAAATAAATCAGTGTTCGTGATAAAGCATTTTGATTGGTTTGACAATCGCACTTGATACTAGTGATTTTGATAAACGTTCTATCTTTGTTATCTAACCTTCAGCAATGCCCGTAGACTTTCCTGTTATTTGTTTTGTCCTTTGTGTTCAAACAGAAATATCATTTAACGATTGGGGGGGAAAAGGGTTTTGAAGAAAGAACAAAAGACTTGCAACAAAAAGCTACGTGGCGTCAAATGGTCCTTTTTTGAATCAGAAAAGGAATAGTTAAGTAATATAAAGAGGAACAACCCGTCATTAGATTCAAATAAAATAACTTCAAGCGCATAAATGATAGAACATTGCCAATTGTGTTTACTTAACCCTCTAGAACCCAACCACATTTGTAAAATGAGAAAAAATCTGATAACTTGGTATTTTAAGTACTTTGACCTT
>JAUMHA010343127.1:0-14168 GCA_032359765.1 Saxidomus gigantea | reverse complement strand
CAAAATTGTTCAAAGAATTCCATTCCATGCAGAACTCTGGTTGCTATAATTGCAATAAATAGAAAAAAATCTGAAACCACAAGACGTAGAGCTTAGATATTTGGCATGTAGCATTGTCTAGTAGACCTCTACCAAGATTGTTCAAATTATGACCCACGGGCGGATGGTCACTTACTTTTCCATAGGATTATATAGGAAAAACTTTTAAAATCTTATTCTATGAAACCACAAGGCCTTGAGCTTGGATATTTGGCATGTAGTAATGTTTAGTTGGGGGTGGGGGTCACTTGGTTTAACATAGGCTTGTATTGGAAAAACTTTCTCCTCTGAAACCATAGGGCCTAGAGCTAAGATATTTGGCGTGTAGTATTGCCTAGTGGATCTCTACCAAGTTTGTTCAAATCATGACCCCTAGGTCAAAACTGACCCAGCACGGGGGTCTCTTGATTTAAAATTGGAATTTTTTTTTTAATCTTCTTCTCTGAAACCACAGGTCCTAGACCTTCGATATTTAGCATGTAGCATTGCCTTGTTGACTTTGACCAAAATTGTTCAAATCATGACCTTCGGTTGAAAATTAACCCTTCCCGGACGGGTGATATACAGGTGAGCGATATAGGACCATGTTGGCCTTCTTGTTTTGTAAAGGGTATATAGGAATTTTGTTCAAACTAATTGGGAAAATATCATCATTTTGGCAACGGGAACATAGCCTTATCTATAATAAAACGCCCCCCCCCCCCATGATTGTGACCAATACTGTTTGCTATATGCAGGAGACCTTTTCAGCGTCATCTATAACTTTGACCTATTGACTCTAAAGGCACTAGCGTTCATCTACTCTCAATGAAATTTATTCCTGGCAAGTTTGAGGACCATAGCATCAACGCATTTTCAAGTTATTCAGAGTTAAAACAATTTAAATGCAAGGTTACGATGACCTTGACCTTTGACCCTGTTATCTCAAAATCAATATGGATCATCTTACCTTCATAAACTATGACCATGGCAATGTAACTAGTATATGAGGTCAAGTTATTGTGCAGATACGGTTTTTAAATTCAAGGGCACTATGCCATTGACCTTTGAACCAGTGATCTCAAAATGAATAGTGACCATCTACTCTCCATAACCAATGCCCCTACTTGGTTTGAGATTTCTTGTTCAACGCCTTCTCAAGTTATTGAGCGGAAACCGTTTTGAAATGAGCGGTCACTATGAACTTGACCTTTGGCCCAGTGACCTCAAAATGTAAAATGTCCACCTATTTTCATGACTAATGTCCCTACCAAGTCTTAGACCTCTACGTCAAAGCCTTTTGAAGCTATTGAGCGGAAACCGTTTTTAAATGGGCAGCCACTGTGACCTTGATCTTTGATCCAGTGACATCAACTATGTAGGTTTCATCTATTGTGCATGATCAATGTCTCAACCTAGTTTGATACCTCTATGTCAAAGCCTTCTAAAGAAAGTTATTGAGCGGTAACCGTTTTTTAATGTGCGGTCACTGTAGCTTCAGCTTTGACCAAGTGACCAAAAAACGAACAGGGTTCATCTTCTGTCCATGACCAATGTTCCTTCTAAGGCTGAGACCTCTAAGTCAAATCTTTCCCATGTTATTGAGCGGTAACAGTTTTTAAATGCCAGGTCACCGTGACCTTGACCATTGACCCACTGACCCCAAACTAATAGGGTTAATTAACTGTCCCTGACCGGTGTCCCTACAAAGTTTGTGACCTCAAGGTCAAAGCCTTCTACAGTGTTTGATCGGAAACTACTTTTTATTGTGCGGCCACTATGACCTTATGCAATGCCCCTATCCACCAAGTTTGAGATTTCTGGGTTGAAGCCTTCTGAAGTTATTGATAAACCATTTCTAGATGGGGTTCACTGTGACCTTGACTCAGTGATCTCAATATGAATACGGCTTATCTTCTGTACCTGGCAAATGTCCCTACTAAATTTGAGACCTCTCAGTCAAATCATACTCAATCGGGTTTCAAATGCAATGTCACTGTGACATTGACCGCTGACCCCAAAATAATTAGGTTCATCTACTGCCCATGGCCAATGTCCTACCACGTTTGTGAACACTAGGTCAACGCCTTCTTAAGTTACTGAGCGTTCCGTATTTAAATGAGTTATTACTGGTACCTTGGCCTTTGATCCAGTGAACTCAAAATGAATAAGGTCCATGTCCAATGTCCAAACCAAGTTTAAGACATCTAGGTCAAAGCCTACTCAAGTTATTGAGCGGGAACCACCGAACAGCCGCAAGACACCTGCAGAGCAATATAATTATTTCTTATTTGTATTTCTTCGAAGGGGGGAGGGGCAGAAAAATTAGTGACTTATCAATCGAAAAACATTTTTAAACTGAAAGTCCTTAACTGGTTAGCTTTAGCTGTGCCATAATGACACCAAAACGCAAAGATTTCCCCTGTTGAACATTTTTATTTGAATGACGCTATTGTTTTTATTTCACCGTAGTCATTTTTTGCGATTGATAATTGAAACTTTTACAAGAATTCAATTTTATATTGTTTTTGTTGTGTATGAAATTTGAATAAATCTGAAACACGATAACACTTTTAAAATAAATATTTTGCCACCTTTGCGTTTTTAACCGGTTGAGTGTATATTTATTTTCAAAACCCTGCGCTACAAGCGCCTAAATTACTTGCAATTGGCGGGAAATAAAGACGATAAACGAAGCAATTCATAGGGTTTGGCATGCTACGCAGGTTATATAAAGACTACTGAATTTACAAAAGGAAATATCAAAGTACTTCCTCATTGTTCTGTTCAACATTTTATAATCTTTATTGAAACAGAACATTATGAAACGAATAAATAAATTCAAGTTGCTGTCCAGAATTAAAACACACTCTTTTGGTCGCACATAAAACCCCAACACTCAGTCCAATAAAACTGATTTTTGAAACAACATTTCCCAATTACAGAATATCTATTTTCCTTTTGCATAAAAAATAATTTTCAAATCAATTCTTTGTTTAACGAAATGACAAAATCTTAGCTAAAACGTAGTGTAATGGAAACGATGAAATCATGTTACTCTCATGTTAGATGTAATACTAACCAGCCTTAGAGTATCATAATCATCATATAAAGTGTTATTGATAAGAGGTGTTGTATGAATTCTGGAGATGTCTTCTACAGATCTTGCATGACTAAAATGTCTCCTTGACACGATCTGAAGAAATAAACATAAATTATCCGTGATCTATGAAACTACAAAAAGATTGTTATTTTAAATGTTGTTTTAAATTGGACTTGAAAACTGAGAGCTGTGCTGTTGCACAAGTGTTGAATAGTACCATTTCAAACTACTAAAGTATATAATGCAAAAACTTTTTACCTGTTGCCAATAAGGATTATTGTTTGACCCCATTTGTACACCAATCGAATCGCTGAGATTTTCAAATAAACGTCTTTCTTTTTTATTAAAACAAACTACTGAAATCACTTAATTATTAAAAGTTCGCTCTTAATAGAAAGCACTATAGCTCCGCCAACAATACATGTCACTGGCTATGCAAAAGGTCAAATGAGGTTAAACACTTAGTAATTTAGAGTTTATTAAGTCAAATTTTAACAATTAAGAAATCCCGGTCGCTCGCTACCGCTCGCTCCATTAGGGTTTCTTATTTGTTAAATCTGACTTAATAAACACTAACTTATACTTAGAATCCATTGTATCATTTAAACGTTCTTCGTTCATTATTTTACTGATCTGACTTGAGTTGAAATTGCAGACACAAAAATGTAAAGGTTTTATGCTACTCGTTCTGCATTGAAACAACTTATCTGTTTCGAAATCTTTTGTCAACCCTACAAATATGGAACAAAATTAATATGGAGTACATAGATATTTTTTTTCTAAAACTCATTGCGTTGTTAAAATTAATTTCATTTATGGATGTGAACAATAATATACACTTTGTTTAGGATTAAGTGGCATGTGCTTAAATAAGATATCTGTAAGCGATGTCCAAAGTAAGCAAGGTAGAAACTTGCATCTTTGCTGGAGAAAACTAGGCAAGAAAACAGAAATATTTGCAACCCGGGGATACATAATTATACCTTTGCAGATTTCTTTTGTTGTTTTACTTTTGTCTTCAGTAAACATATAACCGTTGTCGCAACACAGCAAACACCTAATAAGCAGATGCCTACTATACCAGTTATTAGTTGAGCCGATAAAGTATCTGGAAATAGAAACACACAGGCTTGAACACACAACAGCTAGTGGTATGGGGAAGACTTAGATGCCATGGACAATAGGAAAGAATTATCAAACCTTTGATAAGTCAGTACCTCAAGGAAACTTTTCATGTAATCAATATACACAGTGTATGCAGTTTACCTGACTATCGTTTCTGGAAAGGATCAGTAAAAGAACCATATCCTCCATAAGAAACTGCCAACTTTCTCACATTAATGTCTCATTAATTAGAACGGCTCAACCCCGAAGTAGTTCATGTATTTGGCATGTGGTTTGACTCCATACAAAATTATTTACAAACCAAACACATTTCATCTATCAAAAGCAAAAATGCTTCGACATGAATAAGAGCCTGCCATCAGTCTGTATAATATTTCAAATATTTTATAAGACTCTAACTAAATACCTTTAACAGTCGTAATATCACATTGCAGGTCCTCCATGTTAAAGTGTATCATTCTGACGAGATGTGGGCTACTGCAAACAATGTCATTCGTAATATTATGTTCCTGAATAAACGCTATCATCCAGTTCAACCGACAATCACATGTCCAGGGATTTCCTTCGAGGTTTATCTCGTCTTTACTACTGTAAATTTTTATCCAAATGAAAATTCAATAATTCTGCAAGTGTTTTTTTTCTTTTCCGATAATATTGATATTTGCTGATGACCATATGAGATAAACGGTCCAAGCTCTTATGGGTTCATTATAGGTAAAAGTCAATTTTCCTTTACCATAAGGTTATTTTCATGCGAAATTAAATCAATTTTTTCAAATGAGAAGGCCATTTAAGTTACTATAAATATAGATGATATCTGTGGACTGACTCATTAAAGATGTCATCACTAATTTAGAAACTTAGATAAGAAGTTATTGAGTGATTATTTGTGTGAAATAAAATTTTATTCTATAAACCATTTTCGGCAAATTCAAAGTTTGTATGTAAAATATATAGGGAAAGGGTACCAAGGGCTATTGGCAAGCAAATTGACTGAAACTGGGAGTAGGGCATTTTCCTAAAAGAAGTAAAAAGTAATATCACATTTAACTTGAATAATCTAACCGTGTAAAAGAGTATACATGCCGCCTGGATGACCCCTGCGTCGGACCAATCGTTGTCTCGTGTTGCATTTACTTACAATCAAAGTGATTCAATATATATGCAGATTTTACACAATTATATATTCGTACCCATCTGAGCGGTTCAAGATGTGTAACATTTCCTTAGGAAGAGTCTGTAGACTGTTGTTGTTCAAAAATCTAAAACAAAAATTGAATTGTTAACAAATGTGTTAAGTTAACAAAATGAACATTTATAAAGCAATTCACACAAGTGAAGATTTTTTACTTACCGATGTAAATTTATTTTGAATTTGTTGGCTATTAATTAGAATACACGATCTTAACATAAAACTTGAATGACCGGCCAGTTGACCGCACACCACCGCTCCCGTACGGGTTTCTAAGGTTTTAAGCAATCACATAACCAATGTTGTTGAACAGAACGCCTTCGAGAATAGTCCTAGATTAATTTGTTGTTTAGAAATAGTCCAATAAAGAGATACAAACTAAAATTATAGTAATTTCAAATTCATTCAAATGTTTTCAGCATACTACGGTATATAAAGAAAGTGAAAAGAAGGGTTCATATAATCAATATCAATTTTCCTGTCGTGACATCAACAAAATATCCACGGATACATACAAATAGATAAAAACAAATTTAATATTCCATTTCAAAACTATAGTTTGATCACTTAAATCCTCTTTAGATAATAAACGATGTCCTATTTCATGAATAATATTACCAGAAACATGTCTATTAACTGGCTTGTTGCATAAAATACAATAGAAAATGCTAGTACAACAAAACCAGTTATTAACATACTCAGTGAAACAGATAAGCAGGTTCCTTTCATATATTTGAGTCTTTGCAACGCTGCTAGATTTTTGCTGACACGCTCCAATGAATTGAATTCCATATTCCTGGAAGTAAATAATGATGTAAATTGTACATTAGTTTGCTAGAAAAGGGATTATTGAGAAAATTGTTGATGCATCCAAAACTTTTATGAGTTAATTCAAAATTGCACATTTTTTGGAGGAAAAAGAAAAAGAATGAATATAAATTTAGCAAATTAATGCAACACACCTTAAGTGTGACCTTGACCTTTGGAGTAGGTGGCTCGTTGTTGTGCATGACATACCCCTGGGGCATGGTTAACACTTTTATTAAAAAGGTCCATGCATGTGGAAGATACAGACCGGAAACAAATCGCGGACGTAGGCAACAGCGCAAACCTGTAGTCTAATTAAATAATATACACCTATAAACTAATTAAATACGTACAGTATTTCAAGTGCTTCGAAATGTCTTATTTCGTCAGATATTGTTGTTATGTTGTTGTTTCTTGCATTACTGAAAAATAAAAGGACCAAGGGTCGATTCTCAAATCTTAACAAGAACATTGTACTTAAAACATGCACACTTTTTGATATTCTACACTCTTTTGAACTGTTAACCGATTCCAACTATTATTTCTTTTATGTAACGAATTAATCCAAACTACTTTGTGAAACTGTGAATGTTAAATCAGTAAATAAGACATCATTACATACATTTTTGAGCTTGAAATTTGCTACATTTTATAGATTACTAGTACTTTCAATTTATCGAAACCAAAGACTGTTTTCGTTATGCAAAGAATATATCAAATATAAGGCCGCGGACGTGAAAACAAAATCAGTAAAAACAAGTAGAAACTTAGATGCACTTTAAAGACAAGAAAATGGTTAGTTGCTCTGAGAAACACTTCTTATACACTTCATTGACTTGTTTGACTAGCTGTGAATTTAACGCCAGTAATAAATGACAGACTCATTATATGCGCGATTGAGCTTGTTGTCAATATGATTTGTTTTTCTTAAGTTCTGTGTAGTGCGACACAGCATGATAACACTCGTGAGTACAAGTTGCAATTTACTGGTTGCCAGCGGTGAGATGTTCCAGTACCATTACGGCATAATTATGTGTCTTCTTTTTACAAAGCGCAGTTCTTTTGCAACAAACGTTGTTAACTTTTGTATGTTAACTTTTTAAACATGACGATATCTTTAAGCTGTTTTGCTACTTACACCTCAAGATGATTCTTTACTGGTACTTTGGACAACAATTTATACGGAAGTTCCTTCAAATGATTGTATTGCATATGTCTGAAAAAAGACAAAACAGTCACTAACATTTGTATTGCAAAAATGATAGTTTGGGTATGCATGTATTTACATCTAAAAACCCAACGAATCTTAACTGCAATGGACGGCACCATATCGGCTAAATAGATTTGTAATACACAAAAGGGTATATTATTGTGATGTGTGCGGGTAATTCGAACTGCAATTCATTAACAAATTGTGCTACATGTATGCTAGACAAAAATGAACCTTACATTTTGAACATGATCGCTGCGTTAGCTACATTGACAAATGCATCATTGGCGATATGTTTCAGCCTGTTGTTATCCAGATATCTGCAAAGATGATCATATAGCTGTAGTCATGACACGTGAATTTACTTTCGACGTTTTAATGTTTCAAACCTGACAAACATTTGAATACAATTATATGTAAATCAATGAGACTTCAAACTATGTTCATAGAAAGTTTCTGGGTTATTGCATTACGTCTTGCTGTTCTCAAAGTTTCACAAAAAATGTATTTTCTCTTCATCTGTGTACAAACCATATAAAATTTCACGGTGACTCTCAATTATAATAACTTTTCACTCAGTAATCATACAGAAAAATATACTCGCAGGCATTGCAATCTTGGTAGGTCGCAAAACACGGATGATGGAATTTCGGTTAGAATGTTAAAAGAAAGATGTCTGAAATCAGTATCAACATGTGCATGCGATTAGGATTTACATACAACGCGTGTTTGATTAAATTTTACCAATATTGTTTAATTCAATTTTATTAAGATTGCAGGGTCGCGCTACAAACCGCAGAGATTAGCCGGTGCATTGTGTTAGAAGACCCGCATCATTTCATAAGCAGGCAGTCAGTACAGAAAGAAATGAAAACTTGTTCGTAATACACCACAATACCTGTCTTACAGGAAAATATTTAAAAAAGTTAACAGAGCTGGAATAAAAACTGTTTGTGGAGAAATAAGTTACAGTCAGTTAGGAAGCGGACATCCCTTGTTTGAACGGATCTTTAATATCATTGCGACATGTTTTCGTCTGGTTTTCATATGACATATTTTACCACAGTGAAAGATATACAATAGGATAACATTTCGGATATCTCTACGCGAATACCCAGCATTTCGGATATATCTACGCGAATACCGAACATTTCGGATATCTCCACGCGAATACCGAACATTTCGGATATCTCCACGCGAATACCAAACATTTCGGATATCTCCACGCGAATACTGAACTTTTCGGATATCTCCACGCGAATAACGAACATTTCGGATATCTCTACGCGAATACGTAACTAAGCCACAAACACATCGTCTTGATTAAATGAGAAACAGGCATCACACACTTTTTCGTGACAGTGAAGATGGGAAATATATACAGTTTTAATTAATAATTTGTATCTTTAGCAATGGTCTTGGTTAATGAAAGGTAAACATGAGCCCAATTCCATTCCGATTTAGTAACCATGACATGAAAATAAGACAGTGCCTGTTTTTGAAATATGACATATATTACGGTGAAATATGTTACATTATTGAAATGAATCTACAATGAATATATAGGTAAACTTAAACAATTTAAAATCAGTCTGGCGATTTTGATATTTAAAGTTTTGTGAGTAATTTCGAAAAAATGTCTATGGTTGTAGCAGTAAAATAGATATTTTCAAACTGATGTAATATCAGAATTTAAAACAAAAGCTTAGCTCTGTGACCTATTAAAGGTTATTATACATCGCTTTATTCATACGTTATACACACACTAAATTTTGTAATTTGCCAAATAAGTATTCACTTACATGAATCTCAAACTTGGTAGCCCAGAGAAAGTCTTTACATTCAGTGTCTGTATCTTGTTGTTATCTAAAGCCCTGATATGTAAATAAAACACGAATATGGCCTTTAATATCTGCAAGTGTGAGTTGTTGCGTTCTGCAGAACAGAATACAAAGTGCACATTTTTGCCTCAAACTTAAGAGATTTTCGCTTTCACAAAATAATTCTACATGTTACTTAATTTACTGCTATGTTAGGCCTGTATAAGTGAACAACACAGAACACTATATACTCACAGTCTTGTTAATTTTGCCAAATCTATGAACGAGTTAGAGGCTAATGTTTGGATTTCACTGTCTCTTACAGATCTGAAAAATAAAACCGGCGTCGAAATAATGTGTTTTCTATCATATTGTACAGTATGTGATGTAAGTTTTTTTTAAATATCTTCATATTTAAAAAGCCCGAGACAATGCAGTGTGTAATTACATTTCAGATGAATTACAATAGAAGCTTTCCAATTCTACACCCTTATTTACATATTTTAATAAAATCATTGATTTCACCTTTATGATTTCTACTCATACAAAAAATAGCAGTGCCAAAGTTATAACCAAAATATATGATGCTGTATGTAATTTTATTTCCATTGAATATAGAGAAAATCTGTAAAAATCGTTTTGACTATCCTGGTCAAAGTTGAAGTTGACCGTTTCTGTTGTGTCTCATGATTTCAATTTATATCTTATTGATTGTGTGCTGAATATAACAATCAAGTTAGCTCAAAATTAAGATGACACCTCAGGGTCCATGGATTTCAATTTATCTGGGGTGTTTTTGGGGGTTTTTTTGTTTTTTTTGGGTGGGAGGGGGGGGGAGAAGTCCATCTACCACATAATGTTTGATAGTTCATATATATGTTGTAGATATTGGTAGGTAAAATGAATATTTCATACTTCAATGTAAATACATGTATCAACAACTACTTTCACCATTTTCAATTTTGAAATTTTTGGTTTTGATCATAAGAATCATGTCGCATGAAACTGCAATTTCATATGTCTATGTTATATCAAACCACCCTTTAAATTCAACTTTTAAAATCTTATGAAATTTAATTTTCAATACAATTACGAATGGTAAATTTCACCAACGACATGTTTTTTATTAATCAAGAGGTAGAGGGTCGCCCTAGGAACGGGACTGTATACGAATATAAACAGTGAGCCAGAGTACACAAGTCATGCGTAAACCACTCGACCACCGTGCCGTCCTTGGAAAAGATCTACCTGACATCATCAACGTGAACTCTTTGTTTTTTCACGGCGGTTTATATGTGGACGACAGTCAGATGTTTCATTAACGTAAACTAAGGTCTTTCCAGAAAGAAGAAACCTCAATAATTTTCATTTAAATGTAACTTACACAGGAATTTCGATTTTATTGAAATGGTTAGAACTTTTAATGAACGCAATAACGGTTCAAAACACTAAACTTGTTGGTACCGTATACCAATGGGGTCTTGAATTGAGCGTTATTTTCGAAAAGAAATCATCTGTTTTATGGTGTCACAAGAACGAGTTAACATATTTAGGAGTATACAAACGGGCTATGTTGGCTATATGTCCGTCATCGGAGTTCATTGCTTCACTTATATAGATTCAACATCACTGGGTTGTCTTATTTTAAGAGCCATAGCTCATTCTAATAAAAAAATCATACACTAGAAACATAAGAAACTCACAATTTTAGATAAATTCATTTTACGCTAAGTAATGAAATACTGTGTTCTATCAGAAAAATATTGTTTGATGCTATAGATATCATATCAGTTACAGTGTGGATTATATAGGTATGCCGGAACTACGTTTTCACTAGTACATATTCATAATTTTGCTTTTATTTTAATAATTAGCATAAAATAAAAAGACATTTGTGTTTTTCAAGTGGATATGGAATATATCTCAACTCAACGTGATACAATTTTCACACGTGCTTCGCGCTCGTAAAATATAATATTGTATCACTTTTCGTTAAGATATATTCCATATCCACTCACTGAACAAACAAATATTCTCTACTGTCTCTTGAACACTTGTGGTAGACGGTCACATAAGAATCATTCATGTAGAATATTTTCAAAGTTTGACCAAAGATTTCAGATAACAAGATTTTTAAAGTTTTCAGTACAACCATGAATGTTAAATTTCCCCAAAGACATGTTTTTATTAATCAAAAGGTAGAGGGTCACCCTAGGAACGTAAGATCCTCTGTGTGACTCTTTCGCAAATATAAACAGTGAGCCAGATTGCATATTACTAAAACAACAGAATACATAAGCCAAACATATGGAAAGCGCTTCTTCATTACATGTCATACTCTATGACACAAACAATCACCATAATATCCAAATGTTGTATAATAATTCAGTAAAGAAGTGCTACAGATTGTTACGTCTACTAAAGTGTTGATATCCAGTTTACAACATAGTATGTTTGGACACTCACATCCGAAATATAACCGTATTATGTATGCTATTTATGCAGTTAACAACACGTTATCCTGGGACACTCACATCCGACAAATAACATTTTTACGCCTGCTATATATTCAGGTATCACAGTTAACATTAAGCTATCCTGGGACACTCACAGCCGGAGCCAATAAATTTCTCGGCTTTTTTTTTCAGAAGACATTTGAATACCAAGTGCCTGGTTTATAAAACCTTGATAAGTCCCTAGTTGAAATTCACATACATGTAGTCAGAATGACCTGCACCGGTTAGAAAAGGCATACCCGGGTAACAGTTACAAGGCGATGTTTTAAGCGTTGAAGAAATCTGGTCATGAAGGAGATATGCTAGAATAATTGCCCTGTCCAACTCTCCGACAACGTACTCGACGTTTGTCTAAAATTATTTAGTGGCCATTATTAAGGACAAATATCTGAGTATTGTAACATTGCAATAACTTGAGGTCTTCAAGGTCTTCCTCAACCACACCATTTCCAGTACAGAAGATGTTTTGTCAATACTGGCACATCCTTGAAGTTCACATTCTTCCCCAAGTATCATCCAATAATGGGATTTGTGCCCATGTGCAATTGTGTTCTAGAAGACATTAAAGGTGTTCAGGTTTAATATTAAGACATAAACCGAGGCTGCTGTCACACACACCGTAATAAATCTACATTTGTTTATTTGATATCAAATGTTTAGTTAATCGAGAATAATGTATTTTGTGCAGAAGCTCTCCACACTGAGACAGTAATCGCAGTCATGCGCCATTATTATAGTCTCAGATTACATACAAATGTATATATCTAAATTTACGTATGAAATCCTTTGTGCGTTTCATTTGCTGCTTGGTTTTCCACTTGATGTGGGCAAAGATTCCCTAAATATTCTTCAGCTATAACAATTCAACATCAAATCCAATTTTTGTACGAGGGATATTCAAAAACTTTTCAGACTAACGCGCTTCCGTGAAAATTATTACAGGTATACCAGATAAACAGACTCTGCAAGAAGTTGAAATGTTTTTGGTGATTTTTCTCCTTCAATAGCTGCCGCTGTTTATAGGCGAGTAATCGTGTTTAAAAAAGGGAATCTAAAGTCAAAGACCTACCTCGTGTAGGGCGCCCCAAAACTTCATTGTCTTCTAGGGACAGTGCTGTTGTTGAAGCCCTTATAGCTATATCTCAGATAGCTGCATCAGTGTATTTCATTGGGAAGTGTTCACGAAATTCTAACAAAACACTTCTGACCGAAGAGCAAAAGGCCAAGCGGGTGATATGATGCAAAGATCTTATAAAGGTTAACAAAAACGCTGATGACTGGAGAATAAACGAGCTCCTCACAAGTGAAGAAACGTTTTTTCAAACCTCAAAGACAGGTAAATAATAAACAGCGGCTAAGGAAAGGTGAAGAAATGCCGATTACAGCAAAACAGGTTTTATACATGACTGTCTTCAATTCCAAAGGACCTACAGTGCGAATACTATTGCCAACGGTAATTTTTACAACCGAACCGCAACCGGAACCATTTAGAACCGCTACCAGACCGGGAACGAATCGGAAACGGACCGGACCTTACTGAACCGTTATAAACCATTAGAACGCATTGTAACAGTTCACCGCAGTTAAAAAATAGCATTTACCAACTGAAACGAAGTGTTACTATGACCGTTGCCATCACGTGGTAATAAGCGTGAGAATTCACCAAATCAGCATTTAGGAAGGCGTGACATGTAAAGCGGTTATCTGAAATCAGGTTTAAGAAACGATTTTATGTAAATAACGGATAGGGTCATAAATCATTGATTATCGATTGTACTTAAATATTGCCTAAAGGCGATATTGAACTTGCCGCGTAACTTATGTTTTAATTTTTACAATTTCTACCAGAAGATAAAGAGCATTCAACATTATACTTCACATAATAATAACAATAATGATAATAAAAATAATAATGGTTTAGCTAGAGAGCACTATTTCATTACAGTCGCATGTTCAGTGATTTATGAATTTAATGTAAATAGCGGATGCTGAAAATATAATTCGTTGGTAGTAATTGTTGACAATAGTCACAGAATAATCCAAAAGCTACCAAATCCGTGAATTTTGTCATAATTATGGGAATGAATCTAGTTGTGCACTTGTTTTTTTTTTTTTTTTTTTTTTTTTTGGCATTCGGCTGATCCCTTTACGCGTGCATAATGTTTGCATTAGAGAATTGTTGAAAATTGTAACCCTGTTATTTTCAATTGCAGACGCACACGGCAAGACTGATGCAAAAGCATAGTGTGCTTTAAAAACGTAAGTAGGCGGACCTACATATCCCCAGTAAATAGTACGTCAACTTTTTTATTTTGCGATCTTAAATTGCGATCAGTTATTCCTGATATGATTAAGACTGACATTTGATTTCGGTATG